>SJRY01000225.1:0-223588 GCA_011319805.1 Macrocybe gigantea
GTCACGCTTTATCAAAGACCTGATCAGCATTCGACGACAAGCAGTCGCCGACCCAGTGAATACTAGCATGAGCGATGAGAGCACCTGGCTCAGAGAAGTAGATCACACATTGCAGTCCACACCATTCGCAGAGATAGTCCACGCCAACTGCAGAGACACTAGCAATTCAAATAAACGAAAGAGGGAGCGTACGCCTATACCAAGTAGCGACGAAGAAGAACAGGCATTCCTGAGAGAGTTTGCCTTCACCACCGCAGATGAACCCACTGAGATTTTCAGTGACGGAGCAGCACAACTCATTACAGGACTCTTACTAGAAGGAGAATATGGGATAAGCCTAGAAGAGCTGTGGTCAGACCAGAATCTTCCTGCCGAAGAAGAGGATGAACTGATCTGCAAGAAAACAAGAGAGGAACGAACACAAGCCCGAAACTTCAGACAACAGCAGATTGAAAACTACAATCGCTGGGTACAAGAAGAGGACATACTAATACAGAGAGGGCATGATGCACAGAGCATATGACAGAACCAATGAGAATGACACCAAAGTCAAGGACACACAGGAACAAAACTGCCGAACCCCTTCAGAGAACCAATCTGCTGAAGCACTGCATAAGGAAAGAATCACACCACCATGGCGAAAGTAAGCAACAGTGACTGGGATGAATACTATCAGTGGAGGAGCGAAAAGGATTACCAAAGACAAACGGACTGACCGCTGCAGAGTGGGCTGATTTTGAACAAGCTTGTAGAATTGCAGGAGTCGACCTAGACTACTGGAAAGAACAGAGAGAAGAGCAAAGACAGAAACAGCTCCAAGAACAGCAAGCCCAAGTACAAGCACAGCAGATCCAAGAACAACAGATCTAGAAACAGGAAAACCAAGACCAAGAGAACGACGAAGAAACCCCCAAAGGATGATGACAGAATACAAGGGAATCATCACCGACCCGAAATCCTTTACAGGAGATCGAATGTCCTTTGATATTTGGTGGAGGAAGATGAAACTTTACATAACCGCATATGGAGACCTCACGGATATACAGAAGATTGGAGCGGTCCTGTCTAGAATGACCGACAGACCCGGAGCCCACTGGGTGTCAAAGAAGATTGACACCACTACCAACCAAAGCACATGGGCTGACTTCATAACTGAGATAGAGACATGATTCAGCAACGTCATGTCACCATCACAAGCAGGAAGCAAACTATTCAATATCAGACAGGAAAACTGACCCATCAACGAATTTCTAGATGAATTCGTAGACCTCACAGGGAAAGCAGGAATGACAGGAACAGCCCCTCATTTCCTACTCGAGAAGAGCTTAAACCGAAGAACAGCAGAAGCTGTACACTCGATCTCCATGCTTCCAACAGATGGAGATGAATATATCAAGACAGTTTGAGCGATTGGACGAAACATTGATGAACACAGAAATGTGATGAGAGGAGAATTCACAAGCAATCAGCGCAAGACCGGAAATCCAAGCCGAGGAGCAGGACAGGCCATGGAAGTCGACAAAGTACGAAGCAACAACTGCTTCAACTGCAATAAACCAGGACACCTCTCACGAAACTGCCCAGAACCACGAAAAGGAGCAGCAAATGTCACATGTTTCAATTGTGGCTTAAAGGGACATTATGCACAGAACTGCAAGAAGAAGAAGAAAGGAAAATCCCGGGTCAGAGAAGTGAAAGAAGAAGAAGGAGAGGACAAAGAAGACAAGGATGAAGGAAGCTCTGACAAAGAGGGTTTTGCCGAAGGGTCTGACTAAGAGGTGCTAAATCGTGACCCATACAACTGAAACAGACTCGCTTCGATACCGGATGTAGATCATCCCATACTCTGAAATACACCATTCCCACCAAGTGATCTGAAGCACCAAGGAAAACCATCCAAGGGGACAAACCACCAAAGAGGAAAGAACTCGCAGTACTAGTGAGGATATGAACGCGAAAAGGAATCACAACGATAACACCGGAAGTCGATAGTGGAGTGGATAGGACCTGCATCAACACTGTGATAGTAGTGAAAACAGGACTGAAGACACGACGAATCAAGAAGATTCCCATTATAAATGCAGACGGATCACCCAACCGCCAGAAAACAGCAGACCAAATAGTGGAGGTCTACATCGACATTAAAGGATACAAGGAGCACATGGAAGCCATCGTACTTAACATCAGAAAAACCGACATGCTACTAGGACATGACTGGCTTGTCTACCACAACCCAACAATCAAATGGAGGACAGGAGAAATTGTCTTCGACAGATGCCCTAAAACATGCAAAATAAACCACCAGACGATTAAGATACAGAAGGTGGCTGAACCAGTGAAAACTACAGCCAGCGACAAGACAGGAACCCAGATACCCCCATATCTGATCAGATTCAGACACCTCTTCAAGGAAAAGAACTTTGATCGCTTACCAGACTACAAAGAATGGGACCATGAAATAAACTTAACGAAGGATGCACCCAAAATGATACCAAGCAAGGTCTATCTGATGACACAGAAAGAACTAGAGGAACTAGATGCCTTCGTCGAAGAAGGATTATGAACAGGAAAAAATACGCCCATCGAAATCACCTTATGCAGCACCCTGCTTCTTTCGCAACAAGAAGGATGGAAGCAAACGACTCATCCAAGACTACCAGGAGATAAACAAATATATGGTCAAGGACAAGTTCCCACTACCATGCATCAGCAAGCTCCTCGATATACTACAAGGAGCAAAGTACTTTAGCAAGATCGATATTATCTGGGGATACAATAACGTGCACATCCGGAAAGGGGACAAATGGAAGGCAGCCTTCCTAATAGCAAGAGGACTTTTCGAACCGACAGTCATGTACTTTGGGCAGTGCAATGCACCAGGCACTTTTAGCCGAATGATGGCAAGCCTCTTCCAAGACCAAATACGAAGGAGAGTGTGCATAATCTATATGGACGACATCATAATCATCAGACAAACATGAGAGGAACTCCAAAAGAACACTATAGAAGTCATGGAAATACTGAACAAGAACAACCTGTTCATCAAAGGACCGAAATGCATCTGGGAATCATCAAAAGTCCCAGTACTAGGATACATCATAGGAGAAGGGAAGGTAGAAATGGAACCAGAAAAGATCACAGCTATACAATCCTGGCCAATTCCAAAGACGAAGAAAGAACTACAAAAGTTCTTGGGATTCATGAACTTTTACCGACGATTCATCAAGGGATATGCAAAGGTTGCTAAACCCCTGATGGAGTTGACTGGAAACAAAGCATTCCAGTGGACAGACAAGCAACAGGACGCTTTCAAAGAGCTGATCTGACATATAACCTCAGCACCCATTCTAGCACTACCACAAACAGAAGGAAAATTCTGAGTTGAAATGGATGCCTCAGGATATGCCATCGGAGCAGTACTATCACAACAGCAGAACAGACTGTGGCATCCAATCGCCTTCATTTCAAGATGCATGACCACAGCAGAACAGAACTATGAAATCTATGACAAAGAACTGCTCGCAATAATGGTAGCACTGAAGACATGGAGACAATACCTCCTAGAAGCTCGAGAGAAGTTTGAAATATTGACGGATCACAAGAACCTATCATACTTCCGAAAACTGCAGTGACTCAATTCGAGACAGATTGGCTGGTACCTGAAATTACAAGAATACGACTATGAACTATGACACATACCAGGAAAAGCAAACGGAAAAGCAGACGTCTTATCACGAATAGCAGGATATGAAGAAAACCTAGCAGAAAAGGATGACATACAAATGATCAAAGAAGCTGCATTCATCCGACATCTGGAAGAGAATAATGAATGAGACTTCGAATTTATGATGTTTGAGGACGAACACCTACAAAAAGGGGGAGCAGAAAATAACGAAACAATACAGACAAGGGGAATCATGATGATCGAATCCCAAGGATAGAACAAATTTGACAATGTGCACGAAGAGAAATGATCGTAACAATAGGACTGAAGGAAAAACTGCACTGATTCACAGAGAAAGACCACATCGTATATGCAGGAGGGAAAATCTACATCCCCCCAGACAACAAACTAAAGGAAGACATCATGTTTGAACACCATAACACTCCCATCGGAGGGCATCCAGGACAATATTGTATGCACGAACTCATAAACCGCACCTACTGGTGGCCATCAATGCTAACAGACATCAAAAAATATGTTAATGGATGTGAAACATGTCAAAGAAACAAAATCATCCGACAAAAGAAACATGCACCACTACACCCACATGAGATTCCGCAACAACCATGGGAAGATATCGGAGTAGATCTTATAGGACTGCTATCCAACTTGAATGGCTTTAATGCTATCACTGCAGTCACAGACTGCCTGACCAAGATGATCCATCTGATTCCTACAAACACTGAACTCACAGCAGAAGGCCTCACATGACTATATCAAGACAATGTGTGGCGACTTCATGGAATTCCACAAAAGATCATCAGCAACCGAGGACCCCAATTTGCAGTGCGATTCATGACAGCGCTTCTAAAACTGCTTGGAACAAAGCAAAACCTATCAACGGCCTATCATCCACAGACAGATGGACAGGCAGAGCGATCCCATCAGGAGATGGAAGCCTTCCTCCCTGACACTGGATGAACAGAAACAGTTGGATGCCTTTTTGGATGAAAATCTGAATACCAGATGAATCAGACCATCAAAGTCACCAATGGCCTCACCTTTCTTCTTTGTGAAAAAGAAGGACAGATCCCTATGACCTATATAGGATTATCAGAAGTTAAATGACATGATGATAAAGAACAAGTACCCGCTCCCCCTGATCCAAGAGTTAATCGACAAACTGAAGGGAGTGAAGTTCTTTACAAAGCTTGACATCCAATAGGGATACAACAACGTCTGGATGAAAGAAGGTGACGAATGGAAAGCTGCATTTCGGACAAACTGGAGAATGTTTGAACCCCTGGTCATGTTCTTCAGACTGACAAATTCACTGGCTACTTTCCAAACCATGATGAACACAATTTTCAAAGATGAAATTGATCAGGGACACATAGTCATCTATATGGACAACATTCTCATCTTCAATAAAGATTTGAATGAACACAGATGACTTGTTCAACACATGCTGGAAAAGCTAAAGAACAATAAGCTTTACCTGAAACCTGAAAAATGCTCGTTTCATCAACTGGAAGTAGAGTACCTCAGAATGATCATCTCAGAAAATGGCATCAAAATGGATCCCATTAAAGTTGAAGGCATCAAAGGATGGCCGAAACCCACTTGTAAAAGGGACATCCAGCAATTTTTAGGCTTTTGCAATTTCTACTGTTGCTTCATCGAAGGGTTCACAAAGATCATGAAACCTTTGATGGAATTGACCGGAAAAGCCAACTGGATGTGGGGAAAGGCCCAAGATGATGCATTCAATGGACTGAAAAATCGGATGTGTTCAGCACTGATCATTGCAATGCCCTGAGATGATGGAAAGTTCCGAATGGAAGTCAACGCTTCAAATTACGCAATAGGAGGCATCCTTTCACAGGAATAATCTAATGGTACCTGGAGACTGGTGGCTTTCATGTCAAAGTCATTGAACCTGACAGAATGGAACTATGAGATCTATGATAAAGAAATGCTTGCGATTATGCCCAGACTCGAGGAATGGCACCAATACCTTTGCAGTGCTAAACAGAAATTCAAGATTTGGACAGACTATAAGAATCTCAAATATTTCCAGAAGCCAAAAGCTGAATCACTGGCAAGCTTGTTGGATCTCGGAACTCCAGGACTATGACTTTGTTCTGGAACACAAACTAGAGAAGTCAATGACAAAGGCAGATAGTCTGTCGAGATGACTAGACTATGAGAAGGGGGAAAATGATAATGAGAACATCATACTCCTGAAGCCAGAGATTTTCACCGGATCTTCATAGCAAAGATCACACCAACACCAGAATTTCAGGACATTTTGGACCAGATCAAATGGGCCTGGAAACAAAGAGAGTCTGAAGTTCAGAAATGTCTTGATGAAGGCAAACATAGCTGGGAAGAGAACGACTGAATCGTTACATGGCTAAAACGGTACTATGTCCCCAAAAGTCAAAAAATAAGGGAACAGATCATTGAAATCCATCATTCGGATCAGATCTCAGGACACCCAGGACAGATGAAGACACATGAGTTAATCATGCACAATTTCTGGTGGCCCAAAATGATGAATGACATCAAGGCATATGTCAAAGGATGTGACAAATGCCAACAGATAAAGATCATCAGAGATCAGAAGCATGCCCCACTTCACCTGAATGAGGTACCAAAGAAACCATGGGAGATCATATCTGTAGACCTCATCAGCCCCTCTCCGAATCTCAAGGGTTCAATGGCATAATGGTGACAGTAGATCAGTTCACAAAAGGAGCCAAATTCATACCAGTCAATATGGAAATCATAGCAGAAGAGGTTGCTTGTAATCTACATGACACCATATTCCTGAACTATGGACTCCCAAAGAAAGTTATTAGTGATAGAGGACAACAATTCATCTCAACCTTTATGACAGACCTCTATACACTCTTGGGAATCAAAAGAGCCCCTTCAACACTGTATCATCCATAAACCAATGGACAAATGGAATGAGTAAATTAGGAACTTGAGCAATACCTGAAGCTCTTCATAAATCATCAGCAGACAGACTGGGCAGACTGGCTACCAATGGCCAAATTTTCCTATAACAATTGAATTCACTTGGTGACCAGATACTCCCCATTTTACTTGAACTACGGGTGACATCCATATACTAGAAAGGAACCTCCAATGCATAATGCTAAGTCGCAGACTGCAGAGGAGTTCGCTGATATGATGAAGGAGATTTGGACCAAAGCTGAGACTTCTCTATTAAAAGCTGCAGAGACAATGAAAAGAACTTATGACCGGAAACAGAAACCCACCTGAGAGTATCACGAGGGTGATCAAGTCTGGTTGGAAGGCACTAACATCACAACTGACTGACCAACTGATAAACTTAATGACAAATGGTTTGGTCCTTTCAAAGTCAAATGGCAAATTGGAGAATTAGCATATGGGCTCGAACTACCAGAACACTGGAAGATTCACCCCATCTGAAATGAATCTGAGCTCACCCCATACATGGCACTGGCATTTCCACAACAGAAAGCAGTAATGATTCTGAAATGACCTCCTCCCATCGTTGTGGAAGGAGAGAAACAATATGAGGTGAAAGCTGTAATAAATTTCTGATGGAACAGAGGAAAATTACAGTACAGAATATATTGGAAAGGGTACCCTATGGAGAATGCTACTTGGGAATCCACTGAAAATGTCAACAAAGATGTGCCAAACACAGTCATGAAATTTCATCATGAGAATCCTGAGGCACTATCCTAGAGAGAGGACAATGTCAGCTACCACTGCGACCCACACTGAAGAAAGTTGTATGAACCTGCCTCCACCAAACCCAGTTACCGAAGGTCCTCTTCGACCACATGGCTAATAAAGTCTGGGTCTACCCATGAGGTTAGCAAATGAAAATGCTGCCAAAAAAGAAGACCCTTACCAGCTGGATAGCAGACCTGAAAGAAGTCAAAGACCATTTGGGCACAGCCTGGCAAGCGTGGCAGCAGCAATGGGATAAGAAAATTATAGGTGAGGACAAGTGCAAGCAAGACTAGGAGAATGATGAGGAAGAAGAACATGATTGCAAGGACACAATCCTTAAAGGAGGGGTAATGTTATGATTTCTGGCTTATTGTTATCTTGATGACAGGCACATGACTCAAGAATCACATGATGAACATGTGATATGAAGCATGATGTAATAAATAGGATACAGTGCAACAACTCAAGACAACCCTATAACAATAACATGTCAGCACTGACCAGGGTGTAGGGTTATTACGCAGCATCTGCAGGACACCATGAGGAGCGCAGTCAAATCCTTACTCATTCTACTTAGGGTTGAGAGTTTCACACAACATAAGGATAGCATAGTCATGGTCCATGCTCGGATACTGTAACATATAAATAGTTAAATTGTATATAGTAGAACTCAGCTTCGAGCTGGCTAGTAATAGCATTCTTATCCCTGCCTCTCATCTCTAATCAGCTAAGAGTGACCTGCACACAGAATTAGTTTTGCATAGCAGACAACGAGTGGGCAACTGATCACCAAGGGTCTATGGCATGCACGTGTGAAAGTGCCTGCTCCAGCACTATATAGTTAATGATGTACTCAGATATTTCAAGGCCACTTGGCTCAGTAGTTTAATATTGGAATCCTTCTCTAGCCTGGCACAACTGAGTTCAAATCCCCATAATGTTACTTTTTATAATTTAAATCATTTCTTCCCCAGTCTGTCTATTGTCCTGCTAAAGTTCTGCTGCAGTTCCTGTACACTCCTTCTTGTCCTTTCTCTTAGTTCCTTCTAATGTCCTTCTAGACTCCCACTGTAGTCCTTGTTCCTCTGGAGTCTTAAAGAACACCAGAGGCTTTGTTCTTACATTCCACTAGAGTTCTCCTGTAGTTCTTCTGTAGTTTCTGTTCAGCTGGATTCCCTCTGGACTCCTGCAGAATTGTTCTTCTAAAGTGCAATATTAGTTCAAAAGAACTGGTACTACACAAGGACTCCAGCAGAACTCCAGTGGGAAAATTCTGTTCTCAGTAAATTGAACAAATGGCTGAGACAGTTCTTCTGTAATCCCTCTAATCTCCTAGTGGAGTCCTCCTCCATTCCAGAAGGACTCCTCCTGGAATCCTTCTGGAATGGTGGGGGAGTGTAAAGGGCTCATTGAGTGAAGGAGACAATAACAAAAGAGGTCATGTATTGATCCTTTTTCTCATACAAAGATGGAAATCTTTGGTTCTCAAGTCAGGACTCTCCATGCTGAAGATTCTCAGTACAAGGCTGGTGCTGTACCAGTGGGATTTCAAAGTCTGCCAGTGCCAAGTGAGCCTTGTGAAATGAGAGAGCCTTGAGGCATGGACACTGTGCACTTGTTCAGGTTTGCATGGTATGCTCTGTCTCTTGTGAAGAGCAAGAGCACTGGCAGAACATAGTTTACATGAATTTGGTACTTTACTGGCTGTTCTAGAGCAGTATTTAGGAAAGAAAACACTGAGAATTGTACTAGAGCTTGTCTCTATGGAGTTACTTGCTCAGACTGGCAGAATGGAGGCCAAGTAATTAGAGTAATAAACAGTATTAGAAACAGCTCACAATAACGATTAGATCTGTAAAACAGAAGAATGTGATAGCTAGAAAGTGTTACGGACATCGCCTAAAGGACCATTCAATTTCTTATCTTATCTTTTCATATCCCTTATCTCCCCCATCATACTGTGCAGTGTGCAGCCATTGAGTCATTTCACTTCCCTAGTCATCCTGAGTCATCTCCTTCCAGTCTTACTCATCCACAGTCCACAGCATTGCACAGCCCATGATCCATGCTTGAGTACTATAACATATATAAGGACTCTGTTAGGCTAGATGAATCTCAAAAGGACTTGGGCAGACTAAGTATGAGAGTGGTCTTGAGATGATGGCAAAAGGAATATTAAGCCTAGCACTAGTGGTATATTTGGGAGTCCTTATATATATTACAGTACTCAAGCACGGACCATGGGCTGCACAATGCTGTGGACTGTGAATAAGCAAGACTGGAAGGAGATGACTCAGGATGACTAGGAAAGTGAAATGACTCAATGGCTGTACACTGCACAGTGTGATGGGGGAGATAAGGGATATGAGAAGATAAGATAAGAAATTGAATAGTTCTTTGGGTGACGTCCATAACATCACCCTCTCTTTAGATTCATGTCCTTATAAAAAACCTTAGTCCAGCTGTCCCCATCCATTATTGCTCTCCCAGGTGGTTGTGGCACATGGGGCCCACATATGAATGAGTTACTTCATTATAAGCACAGATGTGATGGAGTGTGGTGGTGAGGAGTTTAAGTCACTGGTTTTCTATGTAAAGCATTTCTATTGCCTCATGAAGTGCAATGTGTTCTGCTGCTATGGGGCTGGTCCCATGAGGGGTTCACCCAGTCCAGAGGTGTGTGCAGACAGTCATAACATAGAACATATATGTGCTGAGTGTGATGGCAAGGGGGTCCATGTAGTCACTACCATTGAGAATCCTTGCCAGATTCTCGAGGTCATTCTGGCAGTTGGGGGTAGGTGTGTGGCTATCATTACTGCTATCAATGCTGATGGGGGCATTAGTAGTCATGATGTGCAATTTTTAGTCTTCTTTCCTCTTGTCATGGTCTTTTTATCCTGGTTTGCAGTCTTCTTTAGAAAGCAGTCTAGAGCTTGCTGTGCATTCCCCAGTTCCTTCTCTTTGATCTATATATTCTCCTTATGTCTGTATCCTTTCCATTTGACCAGGAATAGCATTCCCCTTCCTTATTTCTTCCTTTTTAGAATTTCTTCTATCTTGTACTCTTCTTCATCATTTATGATTTCAGAGGGTGGCAGCAATGGTCACTCTTGTATCTTGAAATGGGGTCCTTTGTAGAGTGTGAGTAGTATTTTATTAAACATAGAGTGTATCAGCTGCCATGATGCTGGAAGTTCCAGATGATATGCCAAGTCTCCTTTCTTTTTGATCACCTTGAATGGTCTATATCAGAGTGCTGATAATTTCTTTGATGGTCAATTGACTGTGATATTGGTGGCTTCAAGCCATACTCCATCCCCTTTCTTGTATTCATGGGCTGGTTTTCATCTTGCATTGTAGTTGGCTTTGGCTCATGTTTGTATATACTGCAGTACAACATTTGCTTCTTTTCGTATCTGGTCTATTCTTTCAATGAAGTTCTTTGCTGCAGGATTGTTTCCTTCTATTGTTTATGGTTCTCCCTTCCAGGGATGCATTCTATAGTTGAGGTAAAATGATGTCTTCTTCATTCGCTGGTGTGTTTTGTCATTGTACTAGTATTCTGCAATTGCTATCTACTCTGTCCAATCATCCTATAGGTTGTTTGTAAAGCTTCAGAGGAAGGCTTCTGTTTTCTGATGGGATCACTCTGCCTGTCCATCTGTCTATAGATGGTATGCTGTTAATAGATTCTGCTTTGTTATAGGAATGATGCATTCCTTCACAGTAGACTAGAAGCATATGCAAGAAAGCAAGTATATTACTGCAAATGCTTGGCAGAGCAGTTTGCAGCAGGTTGGCTCCCATTTTTGATCACATCAAATATCAAACTGCAGTAGCATGATAAGTATGTGCATGTACTATATAAGAAGATTGATATCATTGCAGAAAATAAGGAGAAAGAGGATATTACAGATGAAGAAGATAATGATAGAGAAATAGCCATTATAGATTCTTTTGAATTGGATGATTAATTTACAATAAATATTTGTGATGACTATGAACTACAATGAATTACAATAACAGCTTCAGATAAGTTAAAAAACAAGAACAACAATTTACAAGACAATTAAAAGTAGCAGATTTATATAAATTGTTAGACATTCACTTATCAGCTAGTGAGAAAGATATAAGACATGCTTATCAGAAATTAAGAAAGAAAAGTGAAAGGCAATTACAAGCCAACTACAATAAATCATAATAGATTTTCTGACCAATTACAATGAATTACAAGTTACCTACAATAAATTACAATAGATTTCCCGATCAATTATAATAAACTACAAGCCATTACAATTGATTACAACAGATTTCCTGACCAATTACAATCAATAACAACAGCTTTCAATTACAACTACAATCTATTACAACAGTCTCCATCTAATTACAATAAATTACAACAGTCTTCTAGCCTAATTACAATACAATTACAATTTATTACAATATAACTTATAATTAACTCAACTACAATGTACTCAGTACAATGCACAAGACCTACTCAGCATTGCCAAGAAGTTGTATACAAAAGTACAAGCTATGACTCCTGAGGTATTTAAAGGACACATTTTGCATTAGCTGGTGTTGTAACATCTGCTCTGCATACAATTCCTCTTGGCAGCAAGTTTATACAGAAGCAATCAAGAATTGGAATGCTAAATCTGTAAGATGAAACCCATTCCCTCCACCTCTCCTTTCACTAGCATATTATGCTATTGTTTCATAAAGCGATCTATTGTATGACATATCCAACCTAGATCACTCTTACAATGCTGCTGTACCCTTCCAATTTATTCTCTTCTATGATTATAAGTTCTATATTTCCTATATCAGTACTCTGATAGAAACATTCACTTCCATTGACTGGTATGCATTCCTCTTGGGGGGTTTTTTTTTTTTATCCATAGTTTCTTTTGGTTGATTTTGTTCTCAGTGCAAACTGATATGCATGTATATTATAACATTGTCAATTTGTCAATTACATTGTTATATATGTTCAAAAAATATTTATAACAAAGGAGACAAAGAAAAAAAAGAAGAAACAAAAAAAGGATGCATGCTATTGACATCATTCTTTATGACCTTTCATCACTTCACTCATGACTATATCCTTTTTCAAGATTGCACCTGCTGTCTCAAGCACTGGAACCTTGACCTGTTTTATAATGTCTTCACTGTCTTTGTTGTATCTGACCTTTCTTTTTATAATTATTTTGATGTCCTTGTCAACCTTGTTCTTGTTCTTCCATTGTTCATAAGCAGCCTATATAATACAGTCAAAAGTCAATAGGTTTGTATAATCATATTGAGATGTGGGAGCAGGGATCTGTACCTTTCTGTACTTGCTATTTAACAGAGCTACTAATTTCAGTATTGCTTTCACCTTCCACTTTCCTTGCTATGCCAGTATGGTGATGAAGAATGCTTGAACTGGGCATCAAAGAAGATCGACACCACTACCAACCAAAGCACATAGGCCGACTTCATAACTGAGATAGAGACACAATTCAGCAACGTCATGTCGCCATCACAAGCAGGAAGCAAGTTATTCAACATCAGACAGAGAAACCAACCCATCGATGAATTTCTGGATAAATTCATAGACCTTGCAGAGAAAGCAGGAATGACAGAAACAGCCCCTCATTTCCTACTTGAGAAGAGCTTAAACTGAAGGACAGCAGAAGCCGTACACTTGATCTCCACACTTCCAATGGATGGAGATGAATATATCAAAACAGTTCGAGCGATTGGACGAAACATCGATGAACACAGAAATGTGATGAGAGGAGAATTTGCAAGCAATCAGTGCAAGGCTGGAAATCTGAGCTGAGGAGCAGGACAGGCAATGGAAGTCGACAAAGTACAAAGCAACAATTGCTTCAATTGCAATAAGCCAGGACACCTCTTACAAAACTACCTGGAACTGCAAAAAAGAGCAGCAAACATCACATGTTTCAACTGTGGCTTGAAGGGATATTACACATAAAATTGCAAGAAGAAGAAGAAAGGAAAATCCCAAGTCAGAGAAGTGAAAGAAGAAGAAGGAGAGGATGAAGAAGACAAGGACAAAGAAAGCTCTGACAAAGAGGGTTTTATTGAAGGGTCTGACTATAAGGTGCTAAATCACAACCCATACAACTAAAACAGACTCGCTTTGATACTGGATGTAGATCATCCCATACTCTGAAATACACCAAGGAAAACCATTTGAGGCAACAAACCACCTAAAAGGAAAGAACTTGCAGTACCAGCCAAGATATGAACATGAAAAGAGATAGCAGCAATAACACCAGAAGTCAATAGTGGAGCAGACAGGACCTGCATCAACACTGCAATAGTAGCAAAAACAGGGCTAAAGACATGACAAATCAAGAGGATTCCAATTATAAATGCAGATAGATCACCAACTACCAGAAAACAGCAGATCGAGTAGCAGAAGTCCACATCAATATTAAAGGACATAAGAAGCACATGGAAGCTATTGTACTCGATATTGAAAAGACCAATATGCTACTGGGACATGACTGGCTTGTCTATCACAATCCAATGATCAAATGGAGGACAGGAGAAATTGTCTTTGACAGATGCCCTCAAACATGCAAAATAAACCACCAAATGATCAAGATACAGAAGGTGGCTGAACCAGCAAAAACTACAGCCAGCAACAAGACAGCAACTCAGGTACCCCATATCTGATCAGATTCAAACACCTCTTCAAGAAGAAGAATTTCAATTGTTTATCAGACTACAAAGAGTGGGACCACAAAATAAACTTAACAAAAGACACATCCAAAATGATACCAAGTAAGGTCTACCCAATGATACAGAAGGAACTAGAGGAACTAGATGCCTTTGTTGAAGAAGGGCTAAGAACAGGAAAGATACACCCATTGAAATCACCTTATGCAGCATCCTGTTTCTTTCACAACAAGAAGGACAGAAGCAAACAACTCATCCAAGACTACTGGGAAATAAACAAATATACAGTTAATGACAAGTTCCTATTACTATGCATCAGTGAGCTCCTCAACATACTACAAGGAGCAAAGTACTTTAGCAAATTGACATTATCTGGGGATACAATAACATATACATTCAGAAAGGGGATGAATGAAGTGCAACCAGCAATCCCTCCAGTGCCCGATCTGTGGAGAATCCTATAGAAAGGAACACCACTGCATGCTCACATCCTGCTGCAAGGCAAGACCTAAAGCAAACCCTCCTTGTGAAGCAACTCCAGCAGGCCAGCCCTGCCCGCATGCTCTGAAGTGTCTTAGCTGTAGCAAAGACCACTCCACCAACAACTGGAAGTGTGCCTTCTGGAAGAACTGGTTTGATCCTGAGTGGATCAAACAACATTATCAGCTGGTACATGATTGAACATGATCAAGTCCCAAATGTTCTAATGCCTCCCCACAGCATAATGTGGAGGCTGACACATCATGAGTGACACCTCCAGTAGATCAGCCCCAGCTGTCATCTCTGGATCAGGTGGGCACTCGTTGATTTCTTCATTTCATATTTTCTCCCAAAATGTAAATAGGAAATATGTACATCTGGACGTTCTCCTCTCTACTCTTGAAGAGGATTATGATATTCTGTTTTTCCAAGAGCCTGCTTGGAACCTGTTGAGACAAGCCCTGTCAGCACACAGCACTGATGGTGAGCCAGTAATTGGAGGGTCCCAGTCATCCCAACTAGACTTGTATTGTTCACTGCTCATCATATGAAGATCCTCCTCATATGATGGCTTATATTCACAACTGCTTGTGGTGGTTGCATTCTTCTCTCAGACGTGATCTCATCGATAGTCGTGACCTGATAGTCATCAGCTTCTCCACTCCGGGAGAGCCTCTATTTCTTGCAAATGCCTACTCTGATGTAGAAGGAAGCACTATTCATTTGCTGCATGATTGTGTGGAAAGGCCTGATTTCTCCAACCTGACTTATCTGGGGGGGTTTCAATTGTCATTATGAACTCTGGGATGGAGTCCATACTTTGCAGTGTACATGAGGAGAGATGCTATGTAATGCAGCACTCGACCTTGGTCTTGAGTGGGCGGAGCCATCTAATCATAGCCTGACCTTTGTTTCATATAACCCAGAGCTGCAGCCCTTGGTTATCGATTTGATGTTCATCCCTGTCAATATTGCTGGGATGGCACTGGTCATTTATGATAACCTGAGACTGACTTCAGATCACTGTCCATTGTCGCTCTCCTTAGATATTCCATTGCTAGATCGCTCCAATCCATGCCAGACTCTTTCCAAAGGACAGTGTGCCTGAGTTTATCTCTAACATTGCTGGTGATCTGCTCGGTATGGACTTGGTGCCAATCGAGTCACTAGATGACTTAGAGAACATTCTCCAGACTCTCTCCAAATCAGTTGACAGTGCTTGGGACCTCCATTCTAAGAAGTGCAAGTTATCGAAGCAGAGTAAAGGCTGGTGGAACCAGCATTGTTCTGAAACATTGGACACCTTCAGGCAGACCCAGTCTGAAGGTGACCATTGCATCTGGTGATGAGCCATCAAAGATGCTAAATGCACCTTCTTTGATTAGCAAATCAAGGAAGTTGCTGAAAAATTACAATGTCTATGGAATCTAGCTGCATGGATGAAGCAAAGGCCGCTCCCAGCCTACAAAGCTATCTCCTTTCAGAGACAACCTTGTAATTCTATCAAGTTGCTGTAGAATGCACTCAATAAATCTTATAATGCTATGTCTAACTGACCAGTCAATTTGGATAAGCTTGATGATCTCGAGCCACATCCAACTCAGGACTGGGTCCCATTTTCTGCTGCAGAACTCTAAGAGTTCTTAGAGCCCTGTAGCAACACCTCCATCCCAGGACCTGATCATTTGTCCTAGGGCTATGTTAAGCAGCTTGTGAAATTCCCTCACTTGGCTGGTCTCATCCTGAACATTGCTAATTTTTTTTTTTTTTTTTATATCAACAATTTATAAAGTGGTGCTTGATGGCAGTCTGCTTGTAAATACACAAGGGTACCTACAATAAATACAACTAGTCTGATGAAGCAGACTGAGGAGATGTACATAGAAGGCATACTAACCCTGTCCTCTCGTGCTCATGCCTGTGCCGCTTGGGCTTGTGTTTGTGCTGACTCGCCTGCTCAGCCTGTATCTCCCAGCTCCTAAAAGCCAGATGTGGTCAATTCTATGTAAGGGGTCCAAGAGGGCTCATAATGACAAGCATCACCAAGTTTGCAACTCGCAATAAAGCTCAGTGTCTGCTTTCATCAAACACCATACTGACTTGATGCTCAGAGTCCCCCAGCCTGAAGGCCAGCTGCAGTTACTTCCATGCAAAGGCCCCATGAGAAGCCATAATCCAAGTATTCCCTGCTCTGAACATTGCTAATGCATGTGTGGAACTGGATCATTGGCCCTCTTACTTCAAGCAGAGTCTGTCAGTGATCATTCTGAAGCCCAGCAAATCTGCATATGATACTCCAAAGGCCTTTCATCTGATTGTGTTTTTGAATACCCTTAGCAAGCTCATTGAGAAAATGCTAGCATGATGTATGCAATATGAAGCAACCAAATTTGCTGTCTTTGATCCAAAGCAGTTCAGGGCATCCAGCAGAACTCCATGGAGGACACTGGTGTTTTCTTGACCCATATTATCTGGCAAGGCTGGCTAAAAGGTCTCAAAATAAGTGTCATCACATTCGATGTCACTCAATACTTTCCCTCACTTAACCATCATATGCTGGTGAGGATATTGCAATATGGAAGCTTTGTGCAACAAGTGTTAAGGTTCTTTGAGTCTTATCTCATTGGGCATAAAACTTCTTATGCCTGGTGTAGTGCCATCTCGCCTGAGTTTGATGCTGATGTTGGTGTTGGCCAAGGCTCAGCTTTATCCCCCATACTGTCTGCCCTGTATTTGGCACCAGTGCTGAAAATATACTAGAAGGTTGGTGATATGCCAACCATCATGTCATTTGTAGATGATGGGCTCATTATTGCTCAGTCCAAGTCCATTCCAGACAATGTTCTGAAGCTCCAGAGGGCATACACTTCAGTGCACAACCTCTTTACAGACTTTGGTCTTGTTGTTGAACACAATAAAACTGAACTGCAGCACTTCTCAGGCAATAGTAAGGATCCCTGCCCTTCTATTGATTTGGATTTTGCCCCTTTCATGGGTAACACTCCAGTGCAACCCAAGGATTTCTGGAGATATCTTGGGTTCTTCTTAGATGTGCACCTATCCTTCAGGGAGCATGTCTGTTTTTATGCAATGAAGGCACTGACTACTGCCAGAGCCTTTCAGATGTTGGGCAATTCTGTTTGGGGCTTATCCCTCCAACAGAAGTGCATTCTTTACTTGTCATGTGTGCATCCTATCACGATGTATGGCTGTCTACTTTGAAACTTCAATGGTATGCATAATGTCACACTGATGAAGCAGCTATTCCAGATGCAGTACAAGGCTTGCATCTGGATTAATGGTCAGTTTTGCACCACTCTGGAGGGTGCAGCTGAAACGATGGCCTGCGTCGAGCCTATCGCCAGGTTTATCAAGCAATTGAAAGTCAATTCCTCTGCCCATCTTACTAATGCCAACTTGAGGCATGCTCTCAGGTCTCTAACTACTCTGTCGCAGGTAGGAGGTGATCCTTCAAGGTCAAAGAATTTGGCCTCCTTATCGGACAGGCAGCACAGTGTACTCAAGTCCCCTCTCAAGGACTTGGTCGACCTTAAACCACCAAACTTTTTATCCATGGACTATTTCACAGATGCAAATAATCTGGGCAGGTAGCTTGTTGATGAATTCAGCAGTTGCCTTGAGATCCGTAAGCTCCTGGGCAGGGATGAAGACTCTGTCAAGGCTTACTACACATTGCTTGAACAGGCACTCGTTGAGTGCCAGCTTGAGCCCAGCTGTGTATATATAAGTAGTGATGGTGCCATGCCTACAAAAGCAGATATACTTAAGCAGTCTGTATATTCGTCCTGGGTCTACCAAGGCAATATGCTTATTTACGAAACTTGTCAGCCTGTTGGCAAAGCAATGAGTGACAATTCGGAGCTTATTGGATTATTGCAAATGTCAATCCAAAAGGCTATCACACAGGATGGAGTAACATCCATCATGTGCTTTCTTGACTCGATGAATGCCATCAACCACATTGTTGATTGTAATCCCCACTCTGTACAGCCGCATTCCATTGCTCTATGCACTTCATTGTGTGCTTAGTTCATCCAATCCGAGCTGCACCAGATTACATTCTGGCATGTCCCTTCCTATTGGAAATAGGCTATCCAAGTCAAGGCACACAAGTTGGCATGTGGCCTGGACATCCCTCAGGGACTTCATCCTCTTTATACTATGGATGCACTCCACAAGGAGGCGGACGACAAAATGCATACTTCCTGGTTCCACAATTCTGGAATCAAGAAATACATTGGTGCCTTTATGTTTCGCTTTCACGATGTGGGAAAGCCAGAATCCTATGAGCACCCCCTCCACAAGAGAATGGGCTTCATGAAATTGGTGACAGGCAATGAGTTGTTTGCTCATTGCTGTTAGGCTAGACGAATCTCAGAAGGACTCGGGCAGACTAAGTGCGAGAGTGGTCTTGAGATGATGGCAAAAGGAATATTAAGCCTAGCGCTACTGGTACATCTGGGAGTCCTTATATACATTACAGTACTCGAGCACGGACCATGGGCTGCGCAATGCTGTGGACTGCGGATGAGTAAGACTGGAAAGAGATGACTCAGGATGACTAGGGAAGTGGGATGACTCGATGGCTGCGCGCTGCGCAGCATGATGGGGGAGATAAGGGATGTGGGAAAGATAAGATAAGAAAATGAATAGTCCTTTGGGCGGCGTCTGTAACATCACCCTCTCTTTAGATTCGCGTCCTCGCGAAAAACCTTAGTCCAGCTGTCCCCACCCAGTATTGGTCTCCCAGGCGGTCGCGGCATGCGGGGCCCATGTATGAATGAGCTCTTCATTATAGGCGCGAATGTGGTGGAGTGTGGTGGCGAGGAGTTTAAGTCGCCGGTTTTCTGTGCGAAGCATTTCCATTGCTTCGCGAAGCGCGATACGTTCAGCTGCAGTGGGGCCGGTCCCATCAGGGGTTCTCCCGGTCCAGAGGTGCGTGCGGACGGTCATAACATAGCGCATATATGCGCCGAGTGTGATGGCGAGGGGGTCCATGTAGTCGCTAGCATTGAGAATCCTTGCCAGATTCTCGAGGTCGCTTGGGCGGTTGGGGGTAGGTGCGCGGCTGCCCTCGCTGCTGTCGATGCTGATGGGGGCGTTGGTGGTCATGAAGTGCGATTTTTGGTCTTCTTCCCTCTTGTCGTGATCCTTTTATCCTGGTTCGCAGTCTTCTTTAGGAAGTGGTCTAGAGCTTGCTGCGCATTCCCTAGCTCCTTCTCTTTGATCCATGTGTTCTCTTCGTGTCCGTATCCTTTCCATTTGACCAGGAATAGTGTCCCTCTCCCTTGTTTCTTCCTTTTTAGGATCTCTTCTATCTCGTACTCTTCTTCATCGTTTATGATTTCAGGGGGTGGTGGTGATGGTCGCTCTTGTATCTTGAAACGGGGTCCTTTGTAAGGCGTGAGCAGTGTTTCATTGAACACGGGGTGTATCAGCTGCCATGATGCTGGGAGTTCCAGGCGATATGCCGAGGCTCCTTTCTTTTCAACCACCTTGAACGGTCCGTATCGGAGTGCCGATAACTTCTTTGATGGTCGATTGACTGTGATATTGGTGGCTTCTAGCCATACTCTATCTCCTTTCTTGTATTCACGGGCAGGTTTTCGTCTCGCATCGTAATTGTCTTTGGCTCGTGTTTGTGCATATTGCAGCGCGGCATTTGCTTCCTTTCGTATTTGGCTCATTCTTTTGACGAAGTCTTTTGCTGCGGGGTTATTCCCTTCTGTCGTCTGCGGCTCTCCCTTCCAGGGGTGCATTCCATAGTTGAGGTAGAATGGTGTTCCTTCGTTCCCTGGTGTGCTTTGTCATTGTATTGGTACTCTGCGATTGCTATCCATTCTGCCCAATCGTCCTGTAGGTTGTTTGTGAAGCTTCTGAGGAAGGCTTCCGTTTCTTGGTGGGATCGCTCCGCCTGTCCATCTGTCTGTGGGTGATAGGCCGTTGATAGGTTTTGCTTTGTTCCGAGTAATTTTAGAAGTGCTGTCATGAATCGTGCTGCGAACTGGGGTCCTCGATCACTGATGATCTTTCGTGGAATTCCATGAAGCCGCCACACGTTGTCTCGGTATAGTCGTGCGAGACCTTCTGCTGTGAGTTCGGTCTTTGTGGGAACTAGGTGGATCATCTTGGTCAGGCGGTCTGTGACTGCGGCGATGGCGTTAAAGCCGTTCGAGCTGGGTAGCGGTCCTATGAGATCTACTCCGATATCTTCCCATGGTTGTTGTGGGACTTCGTGCGGGTGCAGGGGTGCGTGTTTCTTTTGTCGGATGATTTTGTTTCGCTGACATGTTTCGCATCCATTGACATACTTCTTGATGTCTGTCAGCATTGATGGCCACCAATAGGTGCGGCTTATGAGCTCGTGCATGCGGTATTGCCCTGGGTGTCCTCCGATGGGTGTGTCGTGGTGTTCAAACATGATGTTTTCCTTCAGTTTGTTGTCTGGAGGAACATAGATTTTTCCTCCTACGTATACGATGTGGTCATCTTCTGTGAACCAGTGTGGTTTTTCCTTCAGTCCTGTTGTTACGATCATCTCCCTTCGTGTGCATTGTCGAATTTGTTCTATCCTTGAGGATTCGATCATCGTGATTCCTCTTGTTTGTATTGTTTCGTTATTTTCTGCTTCTTCTTTCTGTGGGTGTTCGTCCTCGAACATCATAAATTCGAAGTCTCGTTCATTATTCTCTTCCAGATGTCGAATGAATGCTGCTTCTTTGATCATTTGTATGTCGTCCTTCTCTGCTAGGTTTTCTTCATATCCTGCCATTCGTGACAGGACATCCGCTTTTCCATTCGCCTTTCCTGGTACGTGTCGTAGTTCGTAGTCGTATTCCTGTAATTTCAGGTACCAGCCAATCTGTCTCGAATTGAGTCGCTGCGGCTTCCGGAAGTATGATAGGTTCTTGTGATCCGTCAATATTTCGAACTTCTCTCGAGCTTCGAGGAGGTATTGTCTCCATGTCTTTAGTGCGACCATTATCGCAAGAAGTTCCTTGTCGTAGATTTCGTAGTTTTGTTCCGCTGGGGTCATGCATCTCGAAATGAATGCGATCGGATGCCATAGTCCTTTCTGCTGTTGTGATAGTACCGCTCCAATGGCATATCCTGAGGCGTCCGTTTCGACTCGGAATTTTCCTTCTGTCTGTGGTAGTGCTAGAATGGGTGCTGAGGTTATATGTCAGATCAGTTCTTTGAAAGCGCCTTGTTGCTTGTCTGTCCACTGGAATGTTTTGTTTCCAGTCAACTCCGTCAGGGGTTTAGCGACCTTTGCATATCCCTTGATGAATCGTCGGTAAAAGTTCGTGAATCCCAAGAACTTTTGTAGTTCTTTCTTCGTCTTTGGGGTTGGCCAGGATTGTACGGCTGTGATCTTTTCTGGTTCCATTTCTACCTTCCCTTCTCCTACGATGTATCCTAGTACTGGGACTTTCGATGATTCCCAGACGCATTTCGGTCCTTTGATGAACAGGTCGTTCTTGTTCAGTATTTCCATGACTTCTATGGTGTTCTTTTGGAGTTCCTCTCGTGTTCGTCCGATGATTATGATGTCGTCCATATAGATTATGCATGCTCTTCTTCGTATTTGGTCTTGGAAGAGGCTCGCCATCATTCGGCTAAAAGTGCCTGGTGCGTTGCACTGCCCAAAATACATGACTGTCGGTTCGAAGAGTCCTCTTGCTGTTAGGAAGGCTGCCTTCCATTCGTCCCCTTTCCGAATGCGCACGTTATTGTACCCCCAGATAATATCGATCTTGCTAAAGTACTTTGCTCCTTGTAGTACGTCGAGGAGCTCGCTGATGCGTGGTAGTGGAAACTTGTCCTTGACCGTATATTTGTTTATTTCCCGGTAGTCTTGGATGAGTCGCTTGCTTCCATCCTTCTTATTGCGAAAGAAGCAGGGTGCTGCGTAAGGTGATTTCGATGGGCGTATTTTTCCTGTTCGTAATCCTTCTTCGACGAAGGCATCTAGTTCCTCTAGCTCTTTCTGTGTCATCGGGTAGACCTTGCTCGGTATCGTTTTGGGTGCATCCTTTGTTAAGTTTATTTCATGGTCCCATTCTTTGTGGTCTGGTAAGCGATCAAAGTTCTTCTCCTTGAAGAGGTGTTTGAATCTGATCAGATATGGGGGTATCTGGGTTCCTGTCTTGTCGCTGGCTGTGGTTTTCGCTGGTTCAGCCACCTTCTGTATCTTGATCGTCTGGTGGTTTATTTTGCACGTTTTGGGGCATCTGTCGAAGACAATTTCTCCTGTCCTCCATTTGATTGTTGGGTTGTGGTAGACAAGCCAGTCATGTCCTAGTAGCATGTCGGTTTTTCCGATATCGAGTACGATGGCTTCCATATGCTCCTTGTGTCCTTTAATGTCGATGTGGACCTCCGCTACTCGGTCTGCTGTTTTCTGACGATTGGGTGATCCGTCTGCATTTATGATGGGAATTTCTTGATTCGTCGTGTCTTCAGTCCGTTTTTGCTACTATCGCGGTGTTGATGCAGGTCCTATCCGCTCCGCTATCAACTTCTGGTGTTATCGTTGTGATTCCTTTTCGGTTCGTATCCTTGCTGGTACTGCGAGCTCTTTCCTCTTTGGTGGTTTGTCCCCTTGGATGGTTTTTCTTGGTGCTTCAGATCGCTTGGCAGGAATGGTGTATTTCAGAGTATGGGATGATCTACATCCGGTATCGAAGCGAGTCTGTTTCAGTTGTATGGGTCGCGATTTAGCACCTCCTAGTCGGACCCTTCGGCAAAACCCTCTTTGTCAGAGCTTTCTTCATCCTTGTCTTCTTCGTCCTCTCCTTCTTCTTCTTTCACTTCTCTGACCCGGGATTTTCCTTTCTTCTTCTTCTTGCAGTTTCGTGCATAGTGTCCCTTTAAGCCACAGTTGAAACATGTGACATTTGCTGCTCCTTTTCGTGGTTCCGGGCAGTTTCGTGAATGTGTCCTGGTTTATTGCAGTTGAAGCAGTTGTTGCTTCGTACTTTGTCGACTTCCATGGCCTGTCCTGCTCCTCGGCTTGGATTTCCGGCCTTGCGCTGATTGCTTGTGAATTCTCCTCTCATCACATTTCTGTGTTCATCGATGTTTCGTCCAATTGCTCGAACTGTCTTGATATATTCATCTCCATCTGTTGGAAGTGTGGAGATTGAGTGTACGGCTTCTGCTGTCCTTCGGTTTAAGCTCTTCTCGAGTAGGAAACGAGGGGCTGTTCCTGTCATTCCTGCTTTCCCTGCGAGGTCTACGAATTCATCCAGAAATTCGTCGATGGGTCGGTTTCCCTGTCTGATGTTGAATAGTTTGCTTCCTGCTTGTGATGGCGACATGACGTTGCTGAATCGTGTCTCTATCTCGGTTATGAAGTCGGCCCATGTGCTTTGGTTGGTAGTGGTGTCGATCTTCTTTGATGCCCAGTGGGCTCCGGGTCCGTCGGTCATTCTAGACAGGACCGCTCCAATCTTCTGTGTATCTGTGAGGTCCCATGTGCGGTTATGTAAGTTTCATCTTCCTCCACCAAATATCGAAGGACGTTCGATCTCCTGTAAAGGATTTCGGGTCGGCGATGATTCCCTTGTATTCTGTCGTCATCCTTTGGGGGTTTTCTTCGTCGTTCTCTTGGTCTTGGTCTTCCTGTTCCTGGATCTGTTGTTCTTGGGTCTGCTGTGCTTGTACTTGGGCTTGCTGTTCTTGGAGCTGTTTCTGTCTTCGCTCCTCTCTCTGTTCTTTCCAGTAGTCTAGGTCGACTCCTGCGATCTACAAGCTTGTTCAAAATCGGCCCACTCTGCGGCGGTCGGTCCGGTTGTCTTTGGTAATCCTTTTCGCTCCCTCCACCGATAGTATTCGTCCCAGTCGCTGTTGCTTACTTTCGCCACGGTGGTGCGATTCTCTCCTTATGCAGTGCTTCGGCGGATTGGTCCTCTGAAGGGATTCGGCGGTTTCGTTCCTGTGTGTCCTTGACTCTGGTGTCGTTCTCGTTGGTTCTGTCGTACGCTCTGTGCGTCGTGCCCTCTCTGTATCAGTATGTCTTCCTCCTGTGTTCGGCGATTATAGTTCTCGATCTGTTGTCGCCTAAAATCTCGGGCTTGTGTTCGTTCTTCTCTTGTTTCTTGCGGATGGGTTCGTCCTCTTCTTCGGCAAGAAGATTCTGGTCTGACCACAGCTCTTCTGGGCTTATCCCGTATTCTCCTTCTAGGAAGAGTTCTGCAATGAGTTGTGCTGCTCCTTCGCTGAGGATCTCAGCGGGCTCGTCTGTGGTGGTGAAGGCAAACTCTCTCAGAAATGCCTGTTCTTCGTCGTCGCTACTTGGTGTAGGTGTGCGCTCTCTCTTTCGTTTGTTTGGATTGCTAGTGTCTCTGCGGGTGGCATGGACTGTCTCTGCGAATGGCATGGACTGCAATGTCTGGTCTACTTCTCTGAGCCAAGTGCTCTCGTCGCTCGTGCTAGTGCTCGCTGGGTCGGCGACCGCTTGTCGTCGAATGTTGATCAAGTCTTTGATAAAGCGTGACGTGGTGTGTGTGTGAGTCTGAGCGAGTCTCGACGAGGCTTAATATCTTGTTAGGCTAGACGAATCTCAGAAGGACTCGGGCAGACTAAGTGCGAGAGTGGTCTTGAGATGATGGCAAAAGGAATATTAAGCCTAGCGCTACTGGTACATCTGGGAGTCCTTATATACATTACAGTACTCGAGCACGGACCATGGGCTGCGCAATGCTGTGGACTGCGGATGAGTAAGACTGGAAAGAGATGACTCAGGATGACTAGGGAAGTGGGATGACTCGATGGCTGCGCGCTGCGCAGCATGATGGGGGAGATAAGGGATGTGGGAAAGATAAGATAAGAAAATGAATAGTCCTTTGGGCGGCGTCTGTAACAGTTGCTGTTGCATCACATGCAGACATGCGCCGATCAATGCATATTGAGCATGGTTCAACTTTGTTGAGAGCGATGAATGCTCCTGCAGATGAGGCCTGAAGACTCTGTTCATGTCATGACCCTGTGCCATAACTGGAACAGGCCAGCTGAATGCCAGTATGATGCCTTTGTGCATTCTTGGCTTGTTAAGTACCTAACATCAAATAAGGCGGCAGGTGCTTTTATCCCAGATCTGGGGGGTGGGTAACTGCCCTTCTGCAGTAGGGGATGCTCTGGGTTATGGCTCCTCATGGGCCTTTGTGCAGAAGTAACCACAACTGGCCTTCACTAGAGCATCAATCCAGTGGAGTGTTTGATGAAAGTGAACACTGAGCTTTATTATGAGTCACAAACTTTGCAATGCTTGTCGTTATGAGCCCTTTTGGACCCTTTATGTAGAATTGACCACATCTGGCTCCTAGGAGCTGGGGCGAGTCAGTATGAGCACCAGCCTAAATGGCACAGGCGTGGGTATGAGAGAGCAGGGTTAGTTTGCCCTCTATGTCTATCCTCTCAGTCTGCTGCATTGGACTAGTTGTATTTATCATAGGTACCCTCATCTATTTACAAGTGGACTGCTATCGAGCACTGCTTTATAAATTGTTGATTTTTAAAAAAAAAAAAAAAAAAGACATGATCAGAGGCTAGTGTCAGCACCCATCCTAGTACTACCACAAACAGAAGGAAAATTCTGAGTTGAAATGGACACCTCAGAATATGCCATTGGAGTGGTACTATTGCAATAGCAGAAAGGACTATGGCATCTGATTGCCTTCATTTCAAGATGCATGACTGTAGCAGAGCAGAACTATGAGATCTATGACAAGGAACTGCTTGTGATAATGGTCACACTGAAGATATGGAGACAATACCTTCTAAAAGCTCAAGAGAAGTTTGAGATATTAAAAGATCATAAAAACCTATCATATTTCCAGGAACCGCAATGACTCAACTCGAGACAGATTGGCTAGTACCTAAAGTTACAAGAATATGACTACGAACTATGACACATACCAGGAAAGGCCAATAGAAAAGCAGACATCCTGTTATAGATGGCAGGATATGAACAAAACCTAGCTGAGAAGGACGATATACAAATAATCAAAGAGGCAGCATTCATCTGACATCTGGAAGAGAATAATAAATGAGATTTCAAATTTATGATGTTCGAGGATGAACACCTGTGAAAAGAAGAAGCAGAAAACAATGAAGCAATACAAATGAGAGGAATCATGATGATTGAATCCCCAAGGATAGAACAAATCTGACAATGCACATGAAGAGAGATGATTGTAATAAGGGGACTGAAGGAAAAACCACACTGCTTCACAGAAGAAGACCACATCATATATGTAGGAGGGACAATCTATGTCCCCCCAGACAACAAACTGAAGAAAGACATCATGTTTGAACACCACAATACACCCATCGGAGGGTACCCAGGGCAATACCACATGCATGAGCTCATAAACTGCACCTACTGGTGGCCATCAATGTTAACAGATATCAAGAAGTATGTCAACAGATGTGAAATATATCAGTGAAACAAAATCATCTGACAAAAGAAACATGCACTGTTACATCCACACGAGGTCCCACAGCAGCCATGGGAAGATATTGGAGTAGATCTCATAGAGCTGCTACCCAGCTCAAATGGCTTTAATGCTATCACTGCAGTCACAGACTGCCTGACCAAGATGATACACATAATTCCCACAAAGACCAAACTCACAGCAGAAGGTCTTGCATGACTATATTGAGACAATGTGTGGTGACTTCATGGAATCCCATGAAAGATCATCAGTGACTGAGGACCCCAATTTGCAGCACAATTCATGACAGCACTTCTAAAACTACTTGGAACAAAGCAAACCTATCAATGGCCTACCACCCACAGACAGATGGACAAGCAGAGCGATCCCATCAAGAGACAGAAGCCCTCCTCAGAAGCTTTACAAACAACCTACAGGACAATTGGGCAGAATGGATAGTGATCACAGAGTACTAATACAATGACAAAGCACACCAGGGAACAAAGGAAACACTGTTCTACCTCAACTATGGAATGCGCTCCTGAAAGGCAGAACTGCAGACAATAGAAGGGAACAGCCCTGCAGCAAGAACTTCATTGAAAGAATGGACCAAATACAGAAAGAAGCAAATGCTGTGCTGCAATATGCACAAACATGGGCCAAAGACAATTACAATGCAAGGTGAAAACCAGCCTATGAATATAAAAAAGGGGATGGAGTATAGCTTGAAGCTACCAATATTACAGTCAATCGACTATCAAAGAAGTTATCGGCACTCTGATTCAGACCATTCAAGGTGATCAAAAAGAAAGGAGCCTCAGCATATTGCCTGGAACTCCCAGCATCATGGCAGCTGATACATCCTATGTTCAATGAAATACTACTCATGCCCTAAAAAGGACCCTGTTTTAAGATACCAGAGTGACTATTGCTGCCACCCTCTGAAATCATAAATGATGAAGAAGAGTACGAGATAAAAGAAATTCTAAAAAGGAAGATGCCCCCATCAGCATTGACAGCAGTGATGATAGCTGTGCACCTACCCCCAACCATCCAAACAACTATGAGAATCTGGCAAGGATTCTCAATAGCAGCAACTACATGGACCTCCTCGCCATCACACTTGGTAGATACATGTGCTATGTTATGACCATCCACATGCACCTCTGGACCAGGTGAACCCCTGATGGGACTGGCCCCACTGCAGCAGAGCATATCGCTCTTCACAAGGCAATGGAAATGCTTCACACAGAAAACTGGTGACTTAAACTCCTCACCACCACACTCCATCACATCTGTGCCTATAATGAAGAACTCATTCGTACATAGGCCCCATGTGCTACAACCACCTGGGAGAGCAATAATGGATGGGAACAGCTGGACTAAGGTCTTTCATGAGAATGCAAATCTAAAGAGAGAGTAATGTTACAGATGTTGCCTGAAGGACCATTCAATTTCTTATCTTATCTTTCCCATACCCCTTATCTCCCCCATCATGCTGCACAGCATACAGCCATTGAGTCATTTCACTTCCCTAGTCATTCTGAGTCATCTCCTCTCAGTCTTACTTATCCGCAGTCCATAGCATTGTACAGCCCATGGTCCGTGCTTGAGTACTGTAATATATATAAGGACTCCCAGATGTACCAGTAGTGCTAGGCTTAATATTCCTTTTGCCATTGTCTCAAGACCACTCTCGCACTTAGTCTGCCCGAGTCCTTTTGAGATTCATCTAGCCTAACATGGCTCCTACAAATAAAAACATACCATAATGGCATGTAATCAGAGACTGTCAGTGATGTTTAGAAGTGTGTGATAGAAGTCATATGCATTAACTTTGCCTTGCAAAGTTAACTCATAATAGAAGTTGAGACAACATATGGTAAAAGCTGTTTTTGGGTAATTGAAAGGTGCAGGAAGCCAGCGAGCTTATAAAAGCTGAATGTGGTGTGGAATAATACCATTTTAGTGACAATCACAGAAGACAACTATGATATCATGCATTCCTGAAATATTAATGACTGAGAGCTTGGAAGGTTTTTCAGCTAGCAAAAGACATAGTGCACTATCATAACTGAGCTGAACCTGCAAGCTAGCATTGTAGAGTGATGCCTTTTCATAGAATGAGGCATTCTATTTCTAAAGATATTTGTTAGAATATGAGAGTGATAAAAAATTGATACAATACCTCGATATGATGAAAAGGATGATTTGCATGCCCAATCAGGAGACAATTCTGGCATCACAATAGTCCACTATCTATATAGTCCAAACACTTCCATAGACCATTGCTCTTTCTACAAGAACAAAGTTGGTAATCAAGGAATCCTGCAAGGCCTTCATGATGAAGCATTTCATCCAAGCAGGTTTGGCAATAGATAAGCCATTTGGTGAGCTTTTTCTGTACTATGATCAATATCATGCAGAGCAAATAAGATGGAAACTATACAGCATTGGTGTTCTTTTCTTTCATATGAGTTGGCAGGATTGTTGTCTCAGGAATCTCTTGATTAGTATCAGGAGGAGGATTTGAAGTATCGTTGTCAAAGGGATGTGAAGAGTCTGAAGCATGGGGGAGTATCTGGGGCTGATGAAGGATCTAGAGTAGAGCCTGATGCTTCAGATGTTGTTGCAGTATGAGAGCTGAGCCAACAACCACTGCTACTCTGTTGCAAAGTTACAATCTGAGATTTCTTAGTCGAAGATGTTGCTTGATCAGTTGCAATATTTGTTGGTTTAAAACTCAGCTTGCTTCTCTTGGTTTTGGGAGCAGGAGCAGCACCATCATTCTTTCATTTTGGTGGCATCAGGGCAGGTGTTGATTGTGGCTATGCAGTAGTTCAATTTACATAAAAGGAAATAAAAGTTCAATCATAGTGCAAGTGAGCAATGGCTTCAGATTTATAATCTCTTTGAATAAACTACTCTCTAGATTTTATTTCAGTAACATAGCCAATCTAATTGCTATTGCCATTATGTACATTTCTAACTTGATCTGCAAGTGATTTCAAGTGAACAGAAGTGTAGATTGAAATACTAGATTGATGTAAATTGTGGACACTGGAAGTGTTAGGTGGATAATCTTGTAAGCTCATTCCATGCCAGTGAGAAGGATCCCAAATAACAACATATAAAAATATCTACCTTGATCATTGCCCAGAGTTCATGTAGTGGTCCATACCATCACAAACTTGTGTAGTTGTCCTAGCTCATAATGGATATACCTGCATCACCATGGCTATTAGCATATGTTTGCAAAGAAAGAAATAGTTAGGAGATGCCTTGAATAATTGGCTGCCAGAGATCTAGTAGGAAGTGCCAATTCTACCTTTGGAAATTTGAATACATAGTCATCCAGATTGAGCTCGATCTCCCTGACATTGTTAAAACTAGGCACAGGGAACACTCTAGACAAGTCTTAGAACCTAGAAGTCCTAAGTGAGAACACTGATAATTGAGTTATACACAAGTACTTGCCTAGAAGTCCTGAGTGAGAACACTGGGGACTTCAAGGCACTCTGTGCTATCTATATATAGGCGTAGAAGGCTGTGTGCACAGCCATAGGCTGCATATTGCTGTGGGCACAGCTGTAGGCTGTGCACTGCTGTGAACACAGCCATTTACTGCACATTACTGTGTGCACAGCTTGTGCTGTGCATTGCTATGGATGCAGCCACAGGCTGCACATTGCTGTGTACACAGCCATAGGCTGTGTGCATTGCTAGGTGCATAGCCTGGGTCCTGTCCTATGCACAAGTCCAGACAGGAGGGGCATTTCTAACAGACATCGCTGGGCTCCTTGAGTTTGAGAACAAAGTCCTTGTTCATGTAATCAATTTGATTTTCTGTAATGAAATCCATAATATTATCAGAGACTTCATCAGGAAGCCTTTTGTGAATGAGTGTCCAGAACAGTGCAAAGGCATGGGCTGTCTCCTGATCATTGCGATTGACCACATCAGCTGATGTTCACTTGGAGAGGATGTTTCTAATCCAACCCATAATAGGTCTGTCAAAAGCCCCAGCAGAGAGGCCAATTTGAACAATACTGCCTGGATCTTCAAGCTGGAAAAGATGAGATATGTGAGAATCAAAGGATAGTCACTAAAGACTCACTTGCATAGTCTTTCAAATCTCGACTGCAACCAAGACAAGATTATCAATGAGGGTAAGGAGATCCTTATAGTTCCCAAAGAAATGATGAATGATGGCCATCTCAAGTTTATAAGTGTTTTAATCATAAATAAGAATACTGCAATTGGGAGCAATGTCATGGGGCATCGATGTAACATGAGTAACCTTTTTCTCAGGTCCTTGCATATCAGGTTGAGGGCCATGAATGTGAACTATCCAATGCTTGTAAATAGATTCATGCTTATATATCCAAGACAGATCAAGAGGGTTGGGAGTTGTGAGCTTGGAAATGTACAGATGTTCCAAGTTGGCAAGAAAAGCCTTCTTGGTCTTGGGAGTCCAGTCAAGGCCTATAGTTTTGATTATGATTCATTTTTCTTTTTGCTCACTGTTAGCAAATTTCTTTCTTGTGGTAAGAGCTATAGTTATCCCTGCCAAAGCATGATTGGCATTCTGCCTGAAGCTGTAACAAATATTAAAGATTAGACATTGTCCAAGTGATCATGAAGCTTTATCTTGTTAGCCAATGAATAAGTAATTTAAAAATCTTTTCTGGATTACATAGACCTTCAATGAAAGCATCAGAGAGTTGCTTAGCCAGATTCTTGAGAAAAAATGCTTTAGAGAATGGAGAAGTAGCAATTGCAAGGAGATCAAGTAAGTGTAGATCACTTTATTGCTTTGCACACTCTGGAATAGTGAATACAGTGTTCCCACGGTCCTTTATACAGCATTTACTCCGCACTGAATATCTTGAGATAGTCAAAAGCTATGAACATAAGGGTGGTATCATTTCATAGATAAGCTATTTGCCTAGCTTTCCATGCCATGATCTAGGAGAAATATGGAAAAATAAATTCGTGGTCGACAATTTCTGACAGGGTTCCTAAAATGGCAAAAGACAGTCCTTTATACAGAAAAGCAGCGCGTGCCATCTCTTCCAAGTGACATCGCGGACTGAGATGAGGATTGGAATGTCAAGTATAGCACTTAAAAAGTATCTATATTAACTTTTACACTGTCTTGTACATTTTCTCATGGTATGGCAGGTGGACGACCAGGTGTTACTTGTATACATCACGCTACATAGCCATTCTGGCATTCTTCGTGGGATATAAGGAAAGAAAATGACAATCATAAGTCCCAATATGTTCCTCAAGTAGAATACCCTCAATCCTTCCATAAAAATCATGCTGCAGTGATGCTTATTCGTGCGACATTGATGTAAAATTGCAAATATTTACAAAATTTACAAATAAACCTGTTCCACAGGAGAGAAAAAAGAGATTATTCTCATGAGCAATACGCGAATAATAGAGCTGGTATAGGGCTTTAATTTGTGCATTTAAGGATTCCAAACCGTGGAGAAATGAGGGAGCTAGAGGCCGCTGTATAAAGGAGCATGGGTGTATAAAGGACCGTGGGAACACTGTAGCACTGAAAGTGGGCATCTCATGATATTGGGCTTATCTTTAGATGATTCTATTGCAGGTCACTATGTGGCTGCATAGTTGCAATGAACTTGCTCTTTCACTAATATGCTGCCACCACCCACTGAAAGCCATACTCCCTGGCCTGGCCAGGTTTCACTTTGGGCTAGGTGGGGGCACATTTGCTACACAAAACTATCTCTGTGTGCAAGTCACTCTAACTTAAGAGGAGAGACGGGGATTAAGAGTGCTATTACTAGCCAGCTCGAAGCTGGATTCTACTATGTACAATTTCAGTATTTATACGTTACGACTACCTAGCACGGACCACAACTATGCTATCCTCGTGTTATGTGAAACCCTGAACCCTTGTCCATCTGAGTAAGGATTTGGCTGCACTCCACATGTTGTCCTGTAAGTGCTATGCAATAGCCCTTTGCCCTGATCAATGCTGACATGTCGTTGTCATAAGGTTTCCTCGAGTCATCATATTATATCTTGTTTGTCATGTCGTGGTTTGTGTCACATGTTCGTCATGTGGCTTTTGGGTCATGTGCCCATTGTCAAGATAACGATTAGTCCTGGAATCGTAACAACACTGGTCTTCTTCTTTCTCTGTCCTCCACTGTTGCCTCCAACAGCACTACTATGACAACAGAAGCATGGCCCCCTGCTCTTCCTGCCATCTTAGCACCCCCTGGCACCCCCTGGCCAATGACAATGCCAGTGACAAGGATGGGCCTTTTTTTTTTTTTTTTAAAATCAATAATTTATAAAGTGGTGCTCGATAGCAGTCCACTTGTAAATACATGAGGGTACCTACGATAAATACAATGCATCTGATGGTACAGAAGCAAAGAAATATATATAGAGGATGCACTAACCCTGTTCTCTTGTGCCCGTGCTTGTGCCACTGGAGCTCACACTATTAGATTGTGTGTATTCAGGCACATTGTTGTCTCCACCAATATCAAAGATACTGAAGAACCTAGACCAAATAGTGTCTTGGAGTGAAGGTATATAGGATGAGGTGGTTGTAAATACAACTTCTAAGTTGATCCATCAGGCCTGATAGCTCAGTGGTACAGCTACTGGTATATGTCCAGGAGGTCCTGGGTTCAATCCCCAGTCAGGACATCTTTTCTGTTTAACACATGCTTGTGCTCACTTGTCTGCTAGGCCTGTGTTCCCCAGCTCCTAGGAGCCAGATGTGGTCAATTCCACATAAAGGGTCCAAAAGGGCCCATAATGAACAAGCATCACAGAATCTGCGATGCGCACTAAAGCTCAGCATTCGCTTTCATCAAGCACCATGCTGACTCAATGCTCTGAGTCCCCCAGCCCAAGGGCTGGTTGCAGTTACTTCCATGCAAAGGCCCCACAAGGAGCTATAACCCAAAGTATCCCCTGCTGCACAAGAGCAGTTATCCGCTTCCCGGATCTGGGATAAAAGCACCTGCCACTTTATTTGATGTTAGGTACTTGATAAACCAGGAATGCACAAAGGCATCATACTGGCATTCAGTTGGCTGGTTCCAATTATGGCACAAGGTCATGACATGGATGGAGTCTTCAGGCCCACATCCACAAGAGCACTCATTGCTCTCAACAAAGTTGAACTGTGCTTAATACACATTGATTGGCACATGTCTGCATGCAATGTGATAGCAGCGAGCAAACAGCTTATTACCTGTCACCAACTTTATGAAGCCCATTCTTTTATGGAGTGGGCACTCATAGGACTCTGGTTTTCCAGCATCATGAAAACAAAGCATGGAGGCACCAATGTATTTCCTGATTCCAGAAATATAGAACCAAGAGGCATGCATTTCATCGTCTGCCTTCTTATGGAGTGCATCCATGGTATAGAGAGGATGAAGTCCCTGAGGGACATCAAGGCCACATGCCAACTCATGTGCCTCAACTTGAATAGCCCACTTCCAGCAGGAAGGGATGTGTCAGAATGTAATCTGGTGCAGCTCAGATTGGGCAAACCAAGCATACAATGAAGTGCACAGGGCAATGGAATGTGGCTGCACAGAGTGGGGGTTACAATCAATAATGCGATTGATAGCATTCATCGAGTCGAGAAAACACATGATGGATATGGCTCCATCTTGTGTGATAGCCTTTTGGATAGACATACACAATCCAATAAGCTCAGAATCGTCACTTGTCACTTTTCCAACAGGCTGATGAGTTTGGTAGACAAGCATATTGCCTCAGTAAACCCGGAATGAATACACAGACTGCTTAAGTGTATGTGCTTTCATGGGCATGGTGCCATCACTACTGGTATACACACAATTAGGCTCAAGCTGGCACTCAACTAGTACCTGTTCAAGCAATGTGCGGTAAGCCTTGACAGAGTCTTTGTCCCTGCCAAAGAGCTTATAGATCTCAAGGTGACTGCTGAATTCATCAACAAGCTGCCTGCCCGGATTATTCACATCTGTGAAATAGTCTGTGGGTAAAAAGTTAGGTGGTTTAAGGTCCACCACAGATTGCGACTATCAACAAGATCATGTCTGAGGAAGGGATGCAACTGCTGTAGGTGGTTGTGAATATAAGCCATCACATGAGGAGGGTCTTCATATGATGAGTGGCAAATAATACAAGTCCAGTCAGAATGACTGGAACCTCCAATTACTGGCTCACCATCAGTGCTATGTGCAGACAGGGCATGTCTCAATAGGTTCCAAGTGGGTTCTTGGAAGAACAGAATATCATAATCCTCTCCAAGAGTGGAGAGGAGAAAGTCTATATATACATATTTTCTATTTACATTTTGAGAGAAAATATGAAATGAAGAAATCAATGAGTGCCTGCCTGATCCAGGGACAACAGCCAGAGCTGGCCCACTGGAGGTGTCGCTCATGATGCGTTGGCCTCCGCATTATACTGTGGGGAGGCATTAGAACATTTGGGACTTGATCGTGTTCAATCACATACCAGCTGATAATGTTGCTTGATCCACTCAGGATCAAAGCGGTTCTTCCAGAAGGTGCACTTCTAGTTATCTGTGGAGTGGTCTTTGCCATAGCTAAGATACTTCAGAGCATGGGAGCAGGGCTGGCCTGCCAGAGTTGCCTCACAAGGAGGGTTTGCTTTAGGTCTTGCCTTGCAGCAGGATGCAAGTGTGTGGTGGTGTTCCTTTCTATAGGATTTCCCACAGATCAGGCACTGGAGGGATTGCTGATTGCACTTTAATGCAGAGTACCCCAGCACCAACAACATTCACAGAGAGGGACTCCTGGCAATGAGAGAGCAGCATGGAACTGGCAGCACCAGTTCCGGACTATAATCATACAATTGTCCAGAGCCTTAACGTTCTGGCCAGTTGACGTGTCCTCAATATTGAACCAGACAGTCACAGTATTAGAGTTCTTGGAGTTGCACATGACATGTGGAACTCCAATGAGAGTGATGAAATCCAAGAATGAAGAGTCCTGGAGAATCTCGTAGGCTTGCTGGGCAGTGATAATACTGCCATCGACATTGAAGTATGGAATGTTATGCAATTTCATGTAGGAAACACTTGTAGGAATGGCAAGCTCAATGGTGGATCCCACCGGAGCACACCAGAGAGCAGCCTCACACAAAATGCCAAGGTCCTTAGGGGATGCCACTTTCATCATCAAGCAAGAGAACGAGGAGGCAGAGTGATCCTGGATGGATTTGCACCAGATCCAGGATTTGCCAGCAGTCAGCCCTTGATTGAAAGCTGAGAAAAGAGTTCTAGTGGCAACAGAGACATTGTCCACAGGAAAAATAAAGGTTACCCTGACATTACATCAGGATAGGCCATGAGATGTGGACTTCACCTTCTTCAAGGGCTGGTTGGCATAGCAGTAAACACAGTCAGGTAGTCCTGTAGATGTGGCAATCTATGAAGCCACAGGTTCTAGTCCTGGAGGTTGTTACAGACGTCGCCCAAAGGACTATTCATTTTCCTATCTTATCTTTCCCACATCCCTTATCTCCCCCGTCATGCTGTGCAGCGCACAGCCATCGAGTCATCCCACTTCCCTAGTCATTCTGAGTCATCTCCTTCCAGTCTTACTCATCCGCAGTCCACAGCATTGCGCAGCCCATGGTCCGTGCTCGAGTACTGTAATGTACAAGTATATAACACGTGCCGCTGGCACTTTTATGCCCCCCGGCCTTTTGTAATGCACTTTAAATGTTCAATCCAATAGTACTTCATTATATACAAAGTTTTTAGTTACACTATCTATCTTGTCCGCTTCCCATATTGCTTTAATGTTATGTACTGATGTTACCCGTGATATAGCAACATAAAACTGACCATGAGTAAAAACCGGTGTACGTAAATCCAGCCCAACATGTGTTACTGATTGGCCTTGTGACTTGTTGATTGTCATGGCAAAGCATAAGCGGATGGGAAATTGAAGCCGAGTGAGTGGGAATGGCACTTGTCCTTCCGGCGGCTCATGCTTGATACGTGGGATGAAGATCAACTCTCCTGCATGATCACCTGTGATGAGCCTTAGCTCCAGAACACGATTACGGATCTGAGTGATGATTCCTCGACTCCCATTGCAAACACCATGGCCTGTATCCAGATTGCGCAACACCATAACAGGACAGCCTATTTTGAGAGCTAGCTTGGCCAGTGGCAGTCCTGAACAATTGATAGAGTTCAAATACTCCACCGGATACAGAAGCTGTTCACCATTGTTGCTTGCAAGGACTGAATCAGCACTGTGAAAGACTTGCTCTGCTCCAGGAAAGTCTCTGAGAATGTAATGGTTCAGAGAGTCCACATCGTCATTGCGGCTAGACAGAATGGTGCGAGCAGAAAAGTATTGCTGTGGATTCTGGATAGGAGTGTTGATATTTGGATAGATGGTTTGGATAAGAGAAGCAACGGTGTTGTGTTCACAGTGGAAATGATCAGGAAGAGTAATGTTGGCATCCATGTCTGTGTGCTGACCATGTCCAACTTGAAGTTGCCACTCTGCAAAAGCACGCTCTTCCAGATTATCGGTGTTTAATCGCATGTTTCTTCTCAAATGGAGGACTGTAATCTTTCTCCACAATTGAGAACGCAGCATGCATGCACCCACTATCTCTGGACGGGATCCATTTTGATAACAGGAAGAATCTGCTGAAAGTCTCCACCAAAGATAATGGTCAATCCACCAAAGGGTAGATCACTGCCTCGAATGTCTTGGAATGTGCGATCGACAGCTTCATGGATGTGACGATGCTGCATAGGAGCCTCATCCCAGATAATGAGATCTGTTATGCGAATCAGAGCAGCAAGTGGTGACGTCTTTGTGATTGTGCACACAGTAGACTCATTGATAAGAATGGGGATTCTGAAACTCGAATGTGATGTGCGACCACCTGGAAGCAGAAGAGAGGCAATGCCAGAAGATGCCACACAGATAACAATCTTGCCCTCGGAACGCAGACGATAGCAGAGAGTGTGATAGAGGAATGTTTTGCCAGTGCCTCCTGGACCATGAAGAAAGAAGATCTGTCCTGTCTTGTTGGCAATGGCCTGTCTGAACTGATCAAAGGCATCTCTCTGCTCTGGATTCAACCTGGCCTCGTTCTCTGCTGCCAATTGAGCCTGCTCCTCCTGATCGTAATTGTGCTGCTCTGCTATGAGATGATTTGCAACCCTTTCATTCCAATTCTGAGTGATCTGTGGCATAGATGGCCAATCCTTGAGAGAGCGGCGAGAGGATTGGAGAAGCTGGTCAATGAGAAAAAGGCCATAATCCATGATGTCTTCATCTGAGGGATTGACACGGATGTTGTCATGCTCAAGACGATAGTGTAGATCATCACAGATCTGGAGCCAATATGTGTTCCATAGAGCAGCAGGATCAGAAGGATTGCAATCTCTCAGAATAGTGACAAAGAGGTGGCGAAGCTGACGACCGGTTTGCATAGCAGCTGCTTCACGTAAACACTGATCCCACTCCTGATCATCTTCAAGAAGGCCACGTGCAAGACAGGCATCTTTGAAAGAAGGGTGTATGACTCCTTCATATGTGCGAAGGTCTTCAAAAGATGTTGAGCCTGCGATCTGGGTCAAAAGAAGTCGAAGATAGAAGCGATCGCCTGATGTGGGAGAAGCATAATTCATGCGGCCTATGGCAAATCCTCTCTGTCTGGGCTTCCACTCGTGCTTTTTGTTGAACACAAACTGGGAAGGAAAGTCCTGATAGAGCACAGTGGATGCTGTATTGGGATATTTGACATTGGCCTTGAAATAGGCAGTGAGAGTAGAATCCTGTCTTCCTCCTCGCAAAACGACCTCTGGCATTGACTCTTGACCATCCTGCCTCCAAGTGACAAACTGCTCATCTGGAAGGTGAACCTGCAACCGTATGACATTGGGTGCTTGGCCATGAAGTGGATATTGGAAAATGCGCCAAAGACTTTCACATGCAGAGACATAGCGTGCATCCAGATACTGCCTGACCTCATCACCCACAGTGCCAAACTGCATGGAGACACGGTCATGACCCTTGTAAACATATTTGTAGATGTACTTGACTGCTTTGATAGATGCAATGCACTCCACATTGATGTGGCACTGGTACTTCCAGATGAGCCAGGGAGAATAAGAAACGACCCAGCGATTATCGACCTGTTTGCCTCAAACATTATGGATGTGACTGGTGTCTCGATGACGGGTAGCAGCATATGCATTGTCAGTGATGGTAGTATGCTCTCTGAAAGGCTTTGGAAAGTTCTTGGTGCATTTGCCATTCTCCATGCATTGAGCTCTGGGATTTTCTGCACCACATGGTGTGTGAACCATGAACTTTTTGATTAGCTCAAGCAGTTCAGGATTGTCCTCTGGGAATTCAGAAGAGAGTAGGCTGTCGATATGCTCCGGAGTCTGAAGTTTTGACTCTGGATCAAGAAAGAGGATGAAGTGCATGTGAGGCAGGCCACGTTTCTGAAACTCGATGACAAAGAGATAGGCTATGACCTTGCCAAAGACACCTTTCTTGATGTCCTCGATCAGCTCATCCTTTTTGCGATAAAAGACTCGGATGACCAAATCTGGACGATCAGCTGCTGTCTGGCCAGGCAAAAGCTCGACAGTAATTTCTGTCCAGTTTGGATTGGCAGTCATGGTGATAAAGAGATCCCCACCATGACAGAAACGATTGATAGCCAAAGCATCCTGAAGAAGCTGCTGCATGTTCCTGGTGCTTCCTGCAAAGGTAGCAGGCAAAATGATCCTGCGGCCCAATTCCTCTGTGCTGGCATCCACATTGGCAGCCACTGCATCAGCCAATCCAGCATAAATGTCTCCTCGGATTGTGTTCTGGTTGTGCCAAACCCAACGCAGACGACTCTGCTCTGCAGTAGCCCAGACGTCACAGACAAACTCTTGAAAGAGCTTTTGAGAGAGAAAAAGATGCTGAGAATCAATGGCAGGAGGACGGGGATGGAGGCGATAGCAATAAAACTGGACATTAGAAACATATCTGCGCTGTATTGTGGTGGTGTTGCCATTAACTTCAGCCTCCTCCTCTGGGGCTTCATCTGGAGCATCTGGCAGTTGTGCATTGGCATTGACATGCTGCAAAATGTCGGCTCGGTTGTAAAGAATTTTGGGATGCCAACTGAGCTGTCCAGTAGGAAAGAGCAAGACAAATCGGAGAGCTGGATAGAATGGATGGATGTCTGAAATGCGCTGAAGAGGTTCACCAAATCGGCGGTACAGAATAATGTCCCGAGCGCTCTCAAGTTGATCACCATCGCCTGGCAGAATAACAGCGATTTCATTGGTAGTAGGCATATTGTAGCGACGGTGGTCAGTGGTGTCCTCCAATCGCAATACAATTCTGCACTGGTGATCTTCTGGCATATTCCTGGTTTGCTCATATGCCTGCCGATACAACTGGACCCCTGGATGACAACGATAGAGCATATCTTGCACAGTGCGAAGAGTTGTGGGATCAAGATTGGTATTCCACTGGTTTGCAATACGGAAATTGTGAGCATCGTCAGAATCATAAATGTAGAGCTGGGCATAGACAGGTGGCTCTCCAGGAGGAGGAAGAAGAGAACCTGCTCTGTGAGAGAGCTCTCCATGAAGTCTGAACACATAAGGAGCATTTCCATTGGCCTGAAGAGAAGCATCGACTCTGCGCCCAATTGATACCATTGCAAGTGCATTGTTGTAGTTGCGAATGTGTTTACGGAAATTGTTTGCAATGGGATTTTGCTCAGAGAGCAAAGTCAAGAGTTCAGGAGGTGGGCGATCCAGAGCAGGAAGCACAATTTTGCCTTGATAGCAACACATGCCAAACTTGGGTTACGAATCGAAGACTTGACTAAATGCTCAGAGATCCAATGCAGTGCATGACAGAAAGAACATTCAATGTTCATTCTACCCATGTCATGTTGAGGCCAATTGGGATCAAATGGGCGACGTGCCAGGGGTAGGTTGGTGACAATAGGCAGTGGTGGCAGAGGAGGAGGAGGAGAAGGTGGTGGTGGTGGAGGAGAAGGCAATGGAGGTGGAGGAGAAGGAGGCAATGGCAGTGGTGGAGGAGCAAGTGGTTGAACAGGTGGTAAAGGCTAAATGCAAATTGTTATTTATTGAAATCAATCTAGCTTATCAGAAAAAATGACGTACAGGAGCAGGCAAAGATAATTCAGCATGAGATGTAGCAGGAGCAGCAGCAGAAGTAGGAGGCAATGGCAGTGGTAAAGGAGCAGGTGGTTGAACAGGCAATATAGGCTAAAAGTAAATCATTATTTATTGCAATCAATCTAGCTTAACAGAGAAAATAACATACAGGAGCAGGCAAAGGAGGCAAATTTGCATATCGAGCAGCTAATTCAGCATAAGAGACAGCAGGAGCAGGAGCAAGAGCAGGAGCAAGAGCAACAGAGGGGCGCATAGGAGGCAAAGCAGTTAATGCTTGCTGTAAATGAGCAGGAAGATGACCATAGATAGGAGGAGGAGCAGCTTGAGGAGGAGGAGCAACTTGAGGAACAGGAGCAGGTACAGGAAGAGATCTGCGACCACGCCGCACAGGTTGAAGCTCTGGCAAAGCATTCAACTGTGCACGCAGTTCAGCCACAGACAGAGCATTGCGAGGTGGTGGAGGCACAGCAAAGGGATCGTCAGGAACATGAGCAGGTCCAGCAGGCACAGGAGGCACAGGAAGAGGCAAAGGAGTCACAATCCGACGACGATGAGGACTATCCAGAGTGCGGTTATCATGCTCATGCTGGCGGAGTGCACTTCGTGGAGTAACCGGTTGATCCCTGAGGCAATATTATTATAAAAAACATGATAAGAAAAAGAACCTTCAACATACATCAGGCGTCTCCAAAAAAAAACCAAAACCAAGGCAGCTATGAAGCGTTTTCTACAGCAGGGTATATGCAACCCAAATCCACCAACTAAAACAGGGAAATCGGTGCTAACAGTGGTAGTTGATAGAGGAGCGACTTCCAAAAAGGAAGGGGAGGCAACTGTAGACCCGCCAGCCCAATCTCCCTACACACTGTGCCCAGAGAGAGGTCCGACCCAAAAAAGGGCCAATAGACAACTGGCAAACACTCTTTTTGTTGAAAAAAGAGAAGCCAGGGAGGTAGGACTTCACTGGGCTTCACCTTGGTCTCCTGCAAAGTTGTGGACTGAAGAGCAAACCAACTGGAGAAAAGCTGAAGAAAGGTGATGGGAGGGGGAAAAAGAAGAGGGGGGCCAATTTTTTCGTTGACAGCTGGCATTTCAGGCCCTGAATTGATGGGCTCTCGGGGCTCGGACCTGCGGTCCTCGCGGGCGCTGCTGACCAATGCTGCCAAAATAGTCATGGGGCCTCTGGGCTCGGACCTGCGGTCCTCGCGGCACATAGGAGAACTGCCCCGCGGGAATGGCTTACTCAGCTTACAAATTAATTTTAGTCAGCCAACTTTCACACCCGTCCTCCCATTATTATATGATATAAGGACTCCCAGATGTACCAGTAGCGCTAGGCTTAATATTCCTTTTGCCATCATCTCAAGACCACTCTCGCACTTAGTCTGCCCAAGTCCTTCTGAGATTCGTCTAGCCTAACAAGATATTAAGCCTTGTCGAGACTCGCTCAGACTCACACACACACCACATCATGCTTTATCAAAGACTTGATCAACATTCAATGACAAGCGGTCGCCGACCCAGCGAGCACTAGCACGAGCGATGAGAGCACTTGGCTCAGAGAAGTAGACCAGGCATTGCAGTCCACGCCATTTGCAGAGACAGTCCATGCCACCCGCAGAGACACTAGCAATCCAAACAAACAAAAGAGAGAGCGCACGCCTACACCAAGTAGCGACGACGAAGAGCAGGCATTTCTGAGAGAGTTTGCCTTCACCACCACAGACGAGCCTGCTGAGATTCTCAGCGAAGGAGCAGCACAACTCATTGCAGAACTCTTCCTAGAAGGAGAATACGGGATAAGCCCAGAAGAGCTGTGGTCAGACCAGAATCTTCTTGCTGAAGAAGAGGACGAACCCATCCGCAAGAAAACGAGAGAAGAACGAACACAAGCCCGAGACTTTAGGTGACAACAGATCGAGAACTATAATCGCTGAACACAGGAGGAAGACATACTGATACAGAGAGGGCACGACGCACAGAGTGTATGACAGAACCAACGAGAACGACACCAGAGTCAAGGACACACAGGAACGAAACCGCCGAACCCCTTCAGAGGACCAATCCGCCGAAGCACTGCATAAGGAAAGAATTGCACCACCGTGGCGAAAGTAAGCAATAGTGACTGGGATGAATACTATCGGTGGAGGGAGTGAAAAGGATTACCAAAGACAAACGGACTGACCACCGCAGAGTGGGCCGATTTTGAATAAGCTTGTAAAATTGCAGGAGTTGACCTAGACTACTGGAAAGAACAGAGAGAGGAGCGAAGACAGAAACAGCTCCAAGAACAGCAAGCCCAAGTACAAGCACAGCAGATCCAAGAACAACAGATCCAGGAACAGGAAGACCAAGACCAAGAGAACGACAAAGAAACCCCCCAAAGGATGACAACAGAATACAAGGGAATCATTGCCGACCCGAAATCCTTTACAGGAGATCGAACGTCCTTTGATATTTGGTGGAGGAAGATGAAACTCTACATAACTGCACATGGAGACCTCACGGACACACAGAAGATCAGAGCAGTCCTGTCTAGAATGACCAACGGACCCGGAGCCCACTAGGCGTCAAAGAAGATCGACACCACTACCAACCAAAGCACATGGGCTGACTTCATAACCGAGATAGAGACACGATTCAGCAACGTCATGTCGCCATCACAAGCAGGAAGCAAACTATTCAATATCAGACAGGGAAACCAACCCATCGACGAATTTCTGGATGAATTCGTAGACCTCGCAGGGAAAGCAGGAATGACAGGAACAGCCCCTCATTTCCTACTCGAGAAGAGCTTAAACCGAAGAACAGCAGAAGCTGTACACTCGATCTCCATGCTTCCAACAGATGGAGATGAATATATCAAGACAGTTTGAGCGATTGGACGAAACATTGATGAACACAGAAATGTGATGAGAGGAGAATTCACAAGCAATCAGCGCAAGACCGGAAATCCAAGCCGAGGAGCAGGACAGGCCATGGAAGTCGACAAAGTACGAAGCAACAACTGCTTCAACTGCAATAAACCAGGACACCTCTCACGAAACTGCCCGGAACCACGAAAAGGAGCAGCAAATGTCACATGTTTCAATTGTGGCTTAAAGGGACACTATGCATGGAACTGCAAGAAGAAGAAGAAAGGAAAATTCTAAGTCAGAGAAGTGAAAGAAGAAGAAGGAGAGGATGAAGAAGACAAGAATAAGGAAAGCTCTGACAAAGAGGGTTTTGTCAAAGGGTCTGACTAGGAGGTGCTAAATCATGACCCATACAACTGAAACAGACTTGCTTTGATACCGGATGTAGATCATTCCATACTCTGAAATACACCATTCCCACCAAGCGATCTGAAGCACCAAGGAAAACCATCCAAGGGGACAAACCACCAAAGAGGAAAGAACTCGCAGTACCAGCAAGAATACGAACGTGAAAAGGAATCACAATGATAACACCGGAAGTCGATAGCGGAGCGGATAGGACCTGCATCAACACCGCGATAGTAGCAAAAACAGGACTGAAGACACGACGAATCAAGAAGATTCCCATCATAAATGTGACGGATCACCCAACCGCCAGAAAACAGCAGACCAAGTAGTGGAGGTCCACATCGACATTAAAGGACACAAAGAGCACATGGAAGCTATTGTACTCGACATTGGAAAAACCGATATGCTACTAGGACATGACTGGCTTGTCTACCACAACCCAACAATCAAATGGAGGACAGGAGAAGTTGTCTTTGACAGATGCCCTAAAATGTGCAAAATAAACCACCAGATGATTAAGATACAGAAGGTGGCTGAATCAGTGAAAACCACAGCCAGCGACAAGACAGGAACCCAGATACCCCCATATCTGATCAGATTCAAACACCTCTTCAAGGAGAAGAACTTTGATCACTTACCAGACCACAAAGAATGGGACTATGAAATAAACTTAACGAAGGATGCACCCAAAACGATACTGAGCAAGGTTTATCCGATGACACAGAAAGAACTAGAGGAACTAGATGCCTTCATCGAGGAAGGATTACGAACAGGAAAAATACGCCCATCGAAATCGCCTTACGCAGCACCCTGCTTCTTTCGCAATAAGAAGGATGGAAGCAAACGACTCATCCAAGACTACTGGGAGATAAACAAATATATGGTCAAAGACAAGTTCCCACTACCACGCATCAGCGAGCTCCTTGATGTATTACAAGGAGCAAAGTACTTTAGCAAGATCGACATCATCTGGGGATACAATAACGTGCGCATCTGGAAAGGGGATGAATGGAAGGCAGCCTTCCTAACAGTAAGAGGACTCTTCGAACCAACAGTCATGTATTTTGGGCAGTGCAACGCACCAGGCACTTTTAGCCAAATGATGGCGAGCCTCTTCCAAGACCAAATATGAAGAAGAGTGTGCATAATCTATATGGATGACATCATAATCATCAGACGAACACGAGAGGAACTCCAAAAGAACACCATAGAAGTCATGGAAATACTGAACAAGAATGACCTGTTCATCAAAGGACCGAAATGCGTCTGGGAATCATCAAAAGTCCCAGTACTAGGATACATCATAGGAGAAGGGAAGGTAGAAATGGAACCAGAAAAGATCACAGCCGTACAATCCTGGCCAACCCCAAAGACGAAGAAAGAACTACAAAAGTTCTTGGGATTCATGAACTTTTACCGACGATTCATCAAGGGATATGCAAAGGTTGCTAAACCCCTGATGGAGTTGACTGGAAACAAAGCATTCCAGTGGACAGACAAGCAACAGAACGCCTTCAAAGAGCTGATCCGACATATAACCTCAGCACCCATTCTAGCACTACCACAAACAGAAGGAAAATTCTGAGTCGAAATGGATGCCTCAGGATATGCCATTGGAGCGGTACTATCACAACAGCAGAAAGGACTATAGCATCCAATCGCATTCATTTCAAGATGCATGACCCCAGCGGAACAAAACTATGAAATCTACGACAAGGAACTTCTTGCGATAATGGTCGCACTAAAGACATGGAGACAATACCTCCTCGAAGCTCGAGAGAAGTTCGAAATATTGACAGATCACAAAAACCTATCATACTTCCGGAAGCCGCAGCGACTCAATTCGAGACAGATTGGCTGGTACCTGAAATTACAGGAATATGACTACGAACTACGACACGTACCAGGAAAGGTGAATGGAAAAGCAGATGTCCTGTCACAAATGGCAGGATATGAAGAAAACCTAGCAGAGAAGGACGACATACAAATGATCAAAGAAGCAGCATTCATTCGACATCTGGAAGAGAATAATGAACGAGACTTCGAATTTATGATGTTCGAGGACGAACACCCACAGAAAGAAGAAGCAGAAAATAACGAAACAATACAAACAAGAGGAATCACGATGATCGAATCCTCAAGGATAGAACAAATTCGACAATGCACACGAAGGGAGACGATCGTAACAACAGGACTGAAGGAAAAACCACACTGGTTCACAGAAGACGACCACATCGTATATGTAGGAGGAAAAATCTATGTTCCTCCAGACAACAAACTGAAGGAAAACATCATGTTTGAACACCACGACACACCCATCGAAGGACACCCAGGGCAATACCGCATGCACGAGCTCATAAGCCGCAGCTATTGGTGGCCATCAATGCTAACAGACATCAAGAAGTATGTCAATGGATGCGAAACATGTCAGCGAAACAAAATCATCCGACAAAAGAAACACGCACCCCTGCACCTGCACAAAGTCCCACAACAACCATGGGAAGATATCGGAGTAGATCTCATAGGACCGCTACCCAGCTCGAATGGCTTTAATGCCATCGCCGCAGTCACAGACTGCCTGACCAAGATGATCCACCTAGTTCCCACAAAGACCAAACTCACAGCAGAAGGTCTCACACGACTATACCGAGACAATGTGTGGCGGCTTCATGGAATCCCACGAAAGATCATCAGTGATTGAGGACCCCAGTTCGCAGCATGATTCATGACAGCACTTCTAAAATTACTCGGAACAAAGCAAAATCTATCAATGGCCTATCACCCACAGACAGATGGACAGGCGGAGCGATCCCACCAAGAAACGGAAGCCTTCTTCAGAAGCTTCACAAACAACTTACAGGATGATTGGGCAGAATGGATAGCAATCGCAGAGTACCAATACAATGACAAAGCACACCAGGGAACAAAGGAGACACCATTCTACCTCAACTATGGAATGCACCCCTGGAAGGGAGAGCCACAGATGACAGAAGGGAATAACCCCACAGCAAAAGACTTCATCAAAAGAATGAACCAAATACAAAAGGAAGCAAATGCTGCGCTGCAATATGCACAAACACGAGCCAAAGACAATTATGATGCGAGATGAAAACCTGCCCGTGAATACAAGAAAGGAGATAGAGTATGGCTAGAAGCCACCAATATCACAGTCAATCGACCATCAAAGAAGTTATCAGCACTCCGAAATGGACCATTCAAGGTGGTTGAAAAGAAAGGAGCCTTGGCATATCGCCTGGAACTCCCAGCATCATGGCAGCTGATACACCCCATGTTCAATGAAACACTGCTCATGCCTTACAAAGGACCCCGTTTCAAGATACAAGAGTGACCATCACCACCACCTCCTGAAATCATAAATGATGAAGAAGAGTACGAGATAGAAGAGATCCTAAAAAGGAAGAAACAAGGGAGGGGGACACTATTCCTGGTCAAATGGAAAGGATATGGACACGAAGAGAACACATGGATCAAAGAGAAGGAACTGGGGAATGCGCAGCAAGCTCTAGACCACTTCCTAAAGAAGACTGTGAACCAGGATAAAAGGATCATGACAAGAGGGAAGAAGACCAAAAATCGCACTTCATGACCACCAACGCCCCCATCAGCATCGACAGCAGCGAGGGCAGCCGCGCACCTACCCCCAACCACCCAAGCGACCTCGAGAATCTGGCAAGGATTCTCAATGCTAGCGACTACATGGACCCCCTCGCCATCACACTTGGCGCATATATGCGCTATGTTATGACTGTCTGCACGCACCTCTGGACTGGGTGAACCCCTGATGGGACCAGCCCCACTGCAGCTGAACATATCGCGCTTCGCGAGGCAATGGAAATGCTTCGCCCAGAAAACCGGCGACTTAAACTCCTCGCCACCACACTCCATCACATCTGCGCCTATAATGAAGAGCTCATTCATACATGGGCCCCGCATGCCGCGACCACCTGGGAGACCAATACTGGGTGGGGACAGCTGGACTAAGGTTTTTTGTGAGGACGTGAATCTACAGAGAGGGTGATGTTACAGACGTCGCCCAAAGGACTATTCATTTTCCTATCTTATCTTTCCCACATCCCTTATCTCCCCCATCATGCTGTGCAGCACACAGCCATCGAGTCATCTCACTTCCCTAGTCATTCTGAGTCATCTCCTTCCAGTCTTACTCATCCGCAGTCCACAGCATTGCGCAGCCCATGGTCCGTGCTCAAGTACTGTAGTGTATATAAGGACTCCCAGATGTACCAGTAGCGCTAGGCTTAATATTCCTTTTGCCATCATCTCAAGACCACTCTCGCACTTAGTCTGCCCAAGTCCTTCTGAGATTCGTCTAGCCTAACAGAGGTGGCATCTTCAGGTTTGCATTCAGAAGTGTCTGGAGCTGGTTCCATATGATGCAGGCAGGAAGTATCATGACCCTGTGACAGTTGTTCCCACAAGGGAGGTGACTTGGTCATGTGACTAAGCAGCTGGCACGTGACATAAGCTAGGTTATGCATCACACATGTGACTTACTCCATAATATAGGTCAAGTGTCACATAACCCTAACTCATGTGACCAGGTTTCCCTTGGTGTGGATGGCCTTAGGATGTAAGTGCCGGACAATGCCTTAATCTGGCAGACCACACGTGATCCCTGATCTTAAAAGGTAGAGGCCGAAAGGATAAGAGACCATACCAGGAATGACCTGATAACTACCTGATGGTGTTGGAGCCAACAGAATACCCAGTACCATGTGAGCTGCCTGAAGTAGGGGTCCATGGAGGTTAGTCACTATAGTACGTCACCTGCTTAAGTTGGCAGAAGTAGATCCAGACCCATTCAGTAAGGATAACCTTGCTGTAATATTAGATGCCAGTCTGGCAGGCACATGGCAAGATAGAGACCTTAGACAGATGGGTATCTGCACATGTGATGCATCTGTGAACCATCTGCTGGGGGACAGGAAGGCAGGACTGGGGGTCATGCCCCTAACACTGCTGGGCTGTAGCAAGGCTTGGACAGTCTCCAGTCCTTGGCTTGAGAGACCTAACTCCTCTGTCAGTGGTTCCTGGAATAATATACCCAGGTAACTGCTTAAGTTGAATCTAAAGTGTGAAACTTCCAGGTAACGGACTGCTTCTATAGCACAACAGAGGGTCAGGCCTGAAGCTGGGGTAAGCCGCCTCTCCTGCAAGGAAGGGGCTAAACTTCGCCAGTCCTTGGGCACACTTGGGGAGTTTCCAGGTCCAGGAGTAGCCACCACATGACTGTAAAGCACTGCTCAGGTGGGAGCCTGAGACCTCCTTGTGGAGCATGCATAACCAGGCTAAGCATGGATATAGAACTCCCTGGCCTAGGCCTTAGGTCTAGGATGCACACTAGGGCTGGATGCTGGTAAGGCAGAGACCTGAGATATGATTGGGGATCCGCGCCCTCCAGGCATCAGCAAACCACATGCTCAGAAATGGGAAAAGTAAAGTAGGTGGGGCTTATCAGCTGATGTATCTGGTGACTTGCTTCCTGGCTGAAATTTGGACTGTGGCAGAACAGGGCAGTCCCCTGACTCTGGCCTGAGAGGACTTATCCTCTGCTGGTTCATCTGGATGACTAATCCAGGTCTTGAATCCAAGTTGATTCCAGAGTCTAGATATGGAATTCCACTGGTTAGTCTAGTGCCTATTCTGCAAAGAAGATAGTAATAAGGGTCCTCCACTTGGAGGGCCCTAAACTTTGTGTATTTATCATAGGTACCTTTGTGTATTTACAAGTAGACTGCCATCGAGCACCACTATATAAATTGTTGAATTAAAAAAAAAAAAAAAAGGAGGATTGGCCTTGGGTCTCACCTTACAGCAAGATACAAGCATGCAGTAGTGTTCCTTTCTGTGGGATTCCCCAGAAAGCAGGCACCAGAGGGACTGCTGGTTGCACTTCAGAGTAGAGTGCCCCCAATACCAGCAACATTTGCAGAGAGGAACTCCTGGCAAAGAGAGAGCAGCACAGAACTAGCAATGCCAGTTCCAGACTATAATAGTGCAATTGTTAATGTTCTGACCAGTTGACATATCTTTGATATTGAACTAAATAGTTGCAGTATTGGAATTCTTGGAGTTGCATATAATGTGTGGGACTCCAACGAGAGTGATGAGATCTGAGAATGATGAGTCCCGGAGAATCTCATAGGCTTGCTAGGCAGTAATAGTACTGCCATCAATATTGAAGTAGGGTACATGAAGCAGTTTCACATAGGAGACACTCATAGGAATGGTGAGCTCAATGATGGAACCTGCCAGAGCACACCAGAGAGTGGCCTCATGCAAAATGCTGAGATCCTTGGAAGAGGCTACCTTCATCATCAAACAAGAGAATGAAGAGGCGGAGTGGTCCTGGATGGATTCACACTGAATCCAGGATTTACTGACAGTCAGCCCTCAATTGAGAGCTGCGAGCAGAGTGCCAGTGGCAACAGAAACATTGTTTGCTGGGAAAGTAAAGGTCACCCTGACATTTTGTCAGAATGGTCCATGTGAAGTGGACTTTGCCTTCTTCTTAGGTGGTCCAGAGGGCTCCCTAGTCACTTCCTTTTGCAAGGAGATGATTTTCTCCACAGAGAGGTGGGGAAAGGTCTTTGCCAAAGTGACAATGGCCTCTGCAGGAGTATTGGCTAGTTGGGCCAGGACTTGCATATAGGAGCACTTACCAGCTACAAGAACAGCATCAGAGCTGGAAGGGGGGAGGGCGGTTCAGATTCTGAGGTGGTCTCAAGGAGTGACTGTCCTGATTCAAACATGAGTCCTGCAGGTGGATAGTGCCCGAAGGAGATGAATAGGGAGCAGGACTAGTGAACTGGGTGGTTTTGCTGTGAGAAGAAGAGGCACCTATGATTTTCTATAAGCATGCCCCAAGGCACTGTTGGGGCCCATTCAGAGTGAGAACTATGAACATGTTGACCTTGCCTGCAGTAGCAACCAAGGCCACAATCCCCTCAGCAAGGGCATATTGATAACCTGCTGGGATAGAGATAGAAGAAGACCCAACCTTTCAGAACCAATCTTTAAGGCTGGCAAGAGATTCAGCAGTAGCCTTTGCTTCACCATAGAGGAGACGGAGTCCCTCTGGGAAGGTTGTAATGCCAATGAAATCATTATTATATGCTGCCCTAGTGGACACCATAGATGGGAATGAGGGGATGCTCGAGTAAGCTGAGGGAGAAGGTTGGGGTTTGTCAGTATCTATGAGGCTATTGTTCTCTTGGAAGAGAAGGCCTTCACTAGACAATGGGGGCTGTGGATTGGATGAACCAGGACATCCAGGATGCAGATTGAGCAGTGGAGGACTGGAGCCCCCACCGCTATCCATAATGTTAAGCAGGTCATCGCTCATCAAGAAACTCTGATATTTTGGTTGATTTTCAGCCAATTTTCATGATATGAAAAATAGAAGTGCTTAAGAGTGTGTTAATCTTGGATCTACAACTTGATTCAAAATTGGCCCAGTTGATGATGGTGTAAAACGATGGAGATGATGAACATAAGTTATTTATACTTATTTATAAATGGGCATTGTAAAAAGAGGTATGAACAGCATGTCCACTGCTGCTGGGAATCAGTGGCTGCTCATAGCCTTTTTCTCTTTCTATTGTTTTAGCATCTTGATTGTATGTATATTTGCAATCTTCTCAAGTAATCTAAGCAAAATGAGATATTGGAAATGGCATTATTGCTCAAGAAAACTAACTTGATGCTCATATCAATAGCATCTTCTATATCCCAGATCATTACAAGGAGTATTGGATTCTTGGAGTCCATCTTGCTCATTAATAGCATGTTGCCACCTTGAAGTATATATTCCAGCTACTCATCATCGTATCCATATAGCAAATTGTTGGTTTTGTCAACCACCTATTAAATATGAGGACAGGGTATGAGCAATTAGTCTACATGTTTCTGATATTAAACAGAAAATAAACAAAAATTATATATCAAAAGAATGATAGTAGTAGAACTTGGGCATTTCAATTGCATGTATGCATTCAGTTTCATTATCATAGCCAGGGTTGCCTTGAGAATATGGGTGGACCCAAATGGTATAGTCAATGTAGTCCATGAATGCTGATCTACCTGGACTGATAGCTGTCAGTACAGGAATGATAACCGGTCCTGGTGCATTACTGTTATGATTTCAAGGCCTATTGTTATCTTGATGATGGACATGTGACTCACTGATCACATGACAAACATGTGATACAAGATGCAATGTGATAAATAAGATGCAATGCAAGAGTCCAAGACAATTCTATAACAATGACATGTCAGCATTTATCAGGGCATAGGGTTATGACACAGCATCTGCAGGATACCATGAGGCATGAAACATAGCAGTATAAATATGTAGAAATTGTATAGTAGAACCCAGCTTTGAGCTGGTTAATACTAGCATTCTCTTCCCTGCCTCTTGCTCTTGCTCAATAGCTAGAGTGACTTATGCACAGATATAGTTTTGTATAACAAAAGCTCAAAGCTATCCCCTTGTGCACCTCACTACCTTTACTCTCTCTGCTGCCCTTCTTTTATTGCCTAATGGCTCTGAGTGCTGTGTGACTAAAGAAACCCACTGCATTGCCACACCTTTTTCCCGTACCGTCACTAACAGTTTCACCTTTCATCCCTACTCCCCACCTGTGCCAACCCATATTCTGGTCTCTGCCCAAGGTCATTGCTCATTGTACTTGAACATATGAGAGGACTAAGGGTAACATTGAGTCTGATGTTGTCCAAATCGAGCATCAAAAGGCTGTGCTAGAGTAATCCTCGGAAAGTCCTACTATGTATTTGACCAGGTAGCTTGTTGACCCAGGACATACCTAAGCAAGAGAGACCAGAGGACTCAGACATGTGGATAGTTCCCACCCACCAACACTTCTTCTCAAACATGCCCTTGAAGATCATTGTCAGGAATGTATGTTGATCTGAAATGAGAAAGGGGTTGCTAGACTGCTGGGACCTCTGACAATGAATCCTTTCTTGGCTACTGTTTGGGGCATCTCCATTGTGACAGAGATTTGAACTGACCCATCCACAATTTAATAGGCACCTATTCTTTTCTTGGACAAAACCAAAGCAGGAGTCGACAGTTGCATGCCACCTGCATGGTACTAATTGACTATTCTATTAGACAAAATCACCTAGTTTCCAACCTTTCTTCTTTCCATACAAAAATCTGCCACAACCTCCTTTACCGACAATATATTGATTACATCCTTATCTTGAAAAACCTTCATCTCTGAAACTGCTAGTCGAGGTTGAATATGAGTATTGAACCAACTACTACCCTAACCTATCCCCTCAATACTTCCCTTCCAATTTTATCTGGGACAAAGACCCTTCCAGAACTCTACTTTTGCCTGTAACTTCCCTGATACTGAGAAACTCCTGAGTGATACCTGTAATGGAACTCATTGCTGCTCTCTTTGCCTTCATCAGTCTCATCCTCACCACCCTCTTTACTGCAAACCCTCTTGTCCTAGCCTGGGGCACTCTTTGAAACAACCTCCAACAGGCTGAACAGGTATAGAATGCAACACAGACCCTGGTCTATGTAATTAAAGAAGAATTGGATTTGGATAAGAAGAAAGAATGAAATCAGAACCACTAGATCTATATAAAGGGGATTCTGGTTTAATCAGAAGCTGGCTTTGACAGATGGAAGTCTACTTCGATAAGGAAGAAATTACCAACAAGTGGGATATAATAACCTATGCATTGCAATGGATCATGGGAGGCAAGGCTGAATGTGTACAAAACTAGGCAGACTCCAAGCTACAAGAGTGGCTGGAGTTCAAGACAGAATTGAATGGCTATAGGTAGGAGTTTGGAAACTACTCCACCTATGATAACTGGGAACACAGCCACATCATTATGCCAGCAACAGCTAACACTTTAGAAGTCAGGACAGACCTATTTGGACATCTTCTACCATTCAAGGACTGGGAGAACTTTAAGGCAGAAGCCTGGGAGTTCTTTATGATGACAGAAACCAGGAACAATGTGATTATTTGAATTAAGGAACTGTCATAATGATGATAACCAGTCAAGGACTACATCGTTGAATTCCAGAGCTGGGCTCCCTTAACAGAATACAATAATATTGCTCTCATCAACATCTTTAAACACAGACTTGACTAGGTGCTCAGACGATGTATCATTGAACTAGAAGGCATCTGTGAGGAGGACATTGACTGATGGTACAAGTGCATATGGAACTGGACTGACAATATTACCAGGCCCAGAAGGAATTCAGTGCAAAGGAGCGATTCACTCCCAAGCAAATCCAGAAACCAACTCTTTTTTTTTTTTTTTTAATTCAACAATTTGTATTGCAGTGCTTGATAGCAGTCCACTTGCAAATACACAAAGGTATCTATAATAGATACAACTAGTCCAATAAGAGCAGACTGAGGGCATATACATAGAGGGCATACTAACCCTGCTGTCTCCTGTCCATACCCATGCCGCTTAGGCTTGTGCCCATACTCACTTATCTGCTAGGCCTGTGTTCCCCAGCTCCTAAGAGCCAGATGTGGTCAATTCCATGTAAAGGGTCTGATAGAGCCCATAATGAAAGACATCACAGAATCCACAAACTGCAATAAAGCTTGGTGCTCACTTTCATCAAACACCATGCTGATTTGATACTCTGAGTCCCCTAGTCTGAAGGCCAGATGCAATTACTTCTGTGCAAAGGCCCCACAAGGAGCTATAACCCAGAGGATCCCCTGCTGCGAACCCCCCAGATCTGGGATAAAGGCACCTGCCACCTTGTTCAATGTTAGATACTTAATGAACTAGGAGCATACAAAGGCATCATACTGGTGTTCAGTTGGCCTGCCTGTTCCAGTTATGGCACAGAGTCATAACATGGATGGAGTCTTCAGGACCTTGTCTGCATGAGCACTCATCACTCTCTACACAATTGAACTATACTTGATATGCATTGATCGGCGTGTATCTGCAAGTGATGCAACAGCAATAAGCATATAGCTCATTGCCTGTCACCAACTTCATGAAGCCCATTTTTTTGTAAAGCAGGCACTTATAGAACTCCAGCTTTCCCACATCATGAAAATGAAACATGGAGGCACCAATATATTTCTTGATTTCAGAATCATGGAACTAAGAAGCATGCATATCATTGTCCACCTCCTTGCAGAGTGCATCCATAGTATAAAGAGGATGAGGTCCCTGAGGAACGTTGAGCCCACACATGGATTTGTATGCTTCAACTTGAATAGTCTACTTCTAATGGGAAGGGACATGCCAGAGCATAATCTGGTACTGCTCAGATTGGGAGAGCCAAGCACACAATGAAGTGCACAGAGCAATGGAATACGACTGTGCAGAGTGGGGGTTGCAATTGACAATGTGGTTAATCACATTCATTGAGTCAAGGAAGCACACAATGGATGTAACTCTGTCTTGGACGATGGCCCATTGGATTGACATATGCAATCCAATCAGCTCAGAGTCATTGCTGGTCGCTTTACCAACAGGCTGACATATTTTATGGATAAGTCCAGTGTCCTGGTAGACCTGGAAGGAATACACTGACTGTTTATTGAGCACATCTGCTTTCATGGCAATGGCACTATTACTACTTGTATATATGCAATTAGGCTCAAGCTGGCACTCAGCGAGTGCCTGCTCTTTTTTTTTTTTTTTTTTTTAAATTCAACAATTTATATAGCAGTCTTTGATGGCAGTCTGCTTGTACATATACAAAGGTATCTACAATAAATATGCAAAGTTTAGGGCCCTCCAAGTAGAGAACCCTTATCACTATCTCTTTTGCAGAATAGGTGCTAGACTAACTGGTGGAATTCTATGTCTAGACCTCAGAATCAACTTGGATTCAAAGCCTAGATTGGTCATCCAGGTGAACTGGCAGAGGATAATCCTCTCAGGCCAGAGTCAGGGGATTGCTCTATTCCACCACAGTCCAAATGTTGGCCAGGGAGCAAGTTACCAAGAGGTCAAGCTGACAACAAGCTGGGTATTGGTAAGCTCCACCTACTTTACTTTTCTGTTTCTGAGCATGTGGTTCGCTGATGCCCAGAGGGTGCAGATCCCCAATCATATCTCAGGTCTCTGCCTTACCAGCATCCAGCCCTAGTGTGCATCCTAGACCTAAGGCCTAGGCCAGGAAGTTCTACACCCATGCTTAATCTGATTATGCATGCTTCACAAGGAGGTCTCAGGCTCCTACCTGAGCAGTGCTTTACAGTCATGTGGGAGTTGTTTACTAATCTGAGTCACTGAGCATATGATGGTAACTGATGATGGGTCACATGCTTATCCCTACTTTAAAGGTACAGGGGATGAGTAGGAATTGAACCCACAACCTTTCCAGTGACTGCACAGCCACCTCTCCACTCTTTAGTGGTGATTAAACCACTGGACTACTAGGGCCCAGCAAGTGCCTGCTCAAGAGATGCATGGTAAGCCTTGACAGAGTCTTCATCTTTGCCAAGAAGCTTATGGATCTCAAGGTAGCTGCTGAATTCATCAACAAGCCACCTGCCTGGATTATTCGCATCTGTGAAATAGTCTGTGGATAAAAAGTTTGGTGGTTTAAGATTCACCAAGTCCTTGAGGAGGGACTTGAGCATATTGCGCTGCCTGTCTGATAAGGAGGCCAGATTCTTATACCCAGAAGAATCACTTCCCGCACTAGGCAGGGTAGTAAGAGACCTAAAAGCATGTCTCAAGTTGGAATTCACCAGACAAGCAGAGGACCTGACTTTCAGATATTTGATAAACCTGGCGATGGATTCGACACAGGCCATCATTTCAGCCACACCCTCCGGAGTGGTGCAGAACTGACTAGGCCTAGCAGACAAGTGAGGACAAGCACGTGTTAAACAGAAAAGATGTTCTGATTGGGAATTGAACCCAGAACCTCCTGGACATATACCAGTAGCTGTACCACTGAGCTATCAGGCCTGATGGATCAACTTAGAAGTTGTATTTACAACCACCTCATCCTATATACCTTCACCCTGAGACACTATTTGGTCTAGGTTCTTTGGTATCTTTGATATTAGTGGAGACAACAATATGCCTGAATACATACAATCTAACAAAAAGCACCTGCCACCTTATTCGACGTTAGGTACTTGATGTGTTAGAACTAGGCACAAAGAACACTCTGGATGAGCCTTAGAACCTAGAAGTCCTGAGTGAGAACACTAGGGACTTCAAGGTACTCTGTGCTACCTATATATATATATAGAAGACTGTGTGCATAGCCATAGACTGCGCATTGCTATGGGCACAGTTGTAGGCTATGCACTGCTGCAGACACAGCCATTTACTGCACATTACTGCACATATGTTAGGCTAGACGAATCTTAAAGGACTCGGGCAGACTAAGTGCGAGAGTGGTTTAAGACGATGGCAAATGGAATATTAAGCCTAGCGCTACTGGTACATCTGGGAATCCTTATATACGTTACAGTACTCGAGCACGGACCACGAACTGCGCAAATGCTGTGGACTGCGGATGAGTAAGACTAAGGAGGAGATGACTCGGAGTGACTAGGGAAGTGGAATGACTCGATGGCTGTGCACTGTGCAGTGTGATAGGGGATAAGGGATGGAGGAGAGATAAGATAAGAAATTGAATAGTCCTTTTGGGCGGCGTCTGTAACATCACCCTCTCTTTAGATTCGCGTCCTCGCGAAAAGACCTTAGTCCAGCTGTCCCCACCCATTATTGGTCTCCCAGGTGGTTGCGGCACGCGGGGCCCACGTATGAATGAGCTCTTCGTTATAGGAGCGGATGTGGTGGAGCGTGGTGGCGAGGAGTTTAAGTCGCCGGTTCTCTGTGCGAAGCATTTCCATTGCCTCGCGAAGCGCGATACGTTCAGCTGCTGTGGGACCGGTCCCATCGGGGGTTCGTCCAGTCCAAAGGTGTGTGCGGACGGTCATAACATAGCGCAGATATGCGCCGAGTGTGATGGCGAGGGGGTCCATGTAGTCGCTAGCATTGAGAATCCTTGCCAGATTCTCAAGGTCGCTGGGGCGGTTGGGGGTAGGTGCACGGCTGTCCTCGCTGCTGTCGATGCTGATGGGGGCGTTGGTGGTCATGATGTGCGATTTTTGGTCTTCTTTCCTCTAGTCATGGTCCTTTTATCCTGGTTCGTAGTCTTTTTTAGGAAACGGTCCAGAGCTTGCTGCGCATTTCCCAGTTCCTTCTCTTTGATCCATGTGTTTTCCTCGTGCCCGTACCCTTTCCATTTGACCAGGAATAGTGTTCCTCTTCCTTGTTTCTTTCTTTTTAGAATTTCTTCTACCTCGTACTCTTCTTCATCATTTATGATTTCAGGGGGTGGCGGTGATGGTCGCTCTTGTATCTTGAAACGGGGTCCTTTGTAGGGTGTGAGTAGCATTTCGTTGAACACAGGGTGTATCAGCTGCCATGATGCTGGGAGTTCTAGGCGATATGCTGAGGCGCCTTTCTTTTCGATCACCTTGAACGGTCCGTATCGGAGTGCCGATAACTTCTTTGATGGTCGATTGACTGTGATATTGGTGGCTTCGAGCCATACCCTATCTCCTTTCTTGTATTCACGGGCCGATTTTCGTCTCGCATCGTAATTGTCTTTGGCCCGTGTCTGCGCATACTGCAGCGCAGCATTTGCTTCTTTCCGCATTTGGTCCATTTTTTCGATGAAGTTCTTTGCTGCGGGATTGTTCCCTTCTGCTGTCTGTGGTTCTCCCTTCCAGGGGTGCATTCCGTAGTTGAGGTAGAATGGCGTTTCCTTCGTTCCCTGGTGTGTTTTGTCATTGTATTGATACTCTGCGATTGCTATCCATTCCGCCCAATCGTCCTGTAGGTTGTTCATGAAGCTTCTGAGGAAAGCTTCCGTCTCCTGATGGGATCGTTCCGCCTGTCCATCTGTCTGTGGATGATAGGCCATTGATAGGTTTTGCTTTGTTCCAAGCAGTTTTAGAAGCGCTGTCATGAATCGTGCTGCAAATTGGGGTCCTCGGTCGCTGATGATCTTTCGTGGGATTCCATGAAGTCGCCACACATTGTCTCGGTATAGTCGTGCGAGGCCTTCTGCTGTGAGTTCAGTGTTTGTAGGAATCAGGTGGATCATCTTGGTCAGGCGGTCTGTGACTGCGGCGATGGCATTAAAGCCGTTCGAGTTGGGTAGCGGTCCTATGAGATCTACTCCAATATCTTCCCATGGCTGTTGCGGAATCTCATGCGGGTGTAGTGGCGCATGTTTCTTTTGTCGAATGATTTTGTTTCTTTGACATGTTTCGCATCCATTAACATATTTTTTGATGTCTGTTAGCATTGATGGCCACCAGTAGGTGCGGTTTATGAGTTCGTGCATACGATATTGTCCTGGATGCCCTCCAATGGGAGTGTCGTGGTGTTCAAACATGATGTCTTCCTTTAGTTTGTTGTCTGGAGGGATGTAGATTTTCCCTCCTGCGTATACGATGTGGTCTTCCTCTGTGAACCAGTGCGGTTTTTCCTTCAGTCCTGTTGTTACGATCGTTTCTCTTCGTGCACATTGTCGAATTTGTTCTATTCTTGGGGATTCGATCATCGTGATCCCCCTTGTCCGTATTGTTTCGTTATTTTCTGTTTCCCCTTTTTGCAGGTGTTCGTCCTCGAACATCATAAATTCGAAGTCTCGTTCATTATTCTCTTCCAGATGTCGGATGAATGCGGCTTCTTTGATCATTTGTATGTCATCCTTTTCTGCTAGGTTTTCTTCGTATCCTGCCATTCGTGATAAGACGTCTGCTTTTCCGTTCGCTTTTCCTGGTACGTGTCATAGTTCATAGTCGTATTCTTGTAATTTCAGGTACCAGCCAATCTGTCTCGAATTGAGTCGCTGCGGCTTCCGGAAGTATGATAGGTTTTGTGATCTGTCAATATTTCGAACTTCTCTCGAGCTTCGAGGAGGTATTGTCTCCATGTCTTTAGTGCGACCATTATCGCAAGAAGTTCCTTGTCATAGATTTCGTAGTTTTGTTCTGCTGGGGTCATGCATCTCGAAATGAATGCGATCGGATGCCATAGTCCTTTCTGCTGCTGTGATAGTACCGCTCCAATGGCATATCCTGAGGCGTCCGTTTCGACTCGGAATTTTCCTTCTGTCTGTGGTAATGCTAGGATGGGTGCTGAGGTTATATGTCGGATCAGTTCTTTGAAAGCGCTTTGTTGCTTGTCTGTCCACTGGAATGTTTTGTTCCCCGTCAACTCCGTCAGGGGTTTAGCAACCTTTGCATATCCCTTGATGAATTGTCAGTAAAAGTTCGTGAATCCCAAGAACTTTTGTAGTTCTTTCTTCGTCTTTGGGTTGGCCAGGATTGTACGGCTGTGATCTTTTCTGGTTCCATTTCTACCTTCCCTTCTCCTACGATGTATCCTAGTACTGGGACTTTCGATGATTCCCAGATGCATTTCAGTCCTTTGATGAATAGGTCGTTCTTGTTCAGTATTTCCATGACTTCTATGGTGTTCTTTTGAAGTTCCTCTCGTGTTCGTCCGATGATTATGATGTCGTCCATATAGATTATGCACACTCTTCTTCGTATTTGGTCTTGGAAGAGGCTCGCCATCATTCGGCTGAAAGTGCCTGGTGCGTTGCACTGCCCAAAATACATGACTGTCGGTTCGAAGAGTCCTCTTGCTGTTAGGAAGGCTGCTTTCCATTCGTCCCCTTTCCGGATGCGCACGTTATTGTATCCCCAGATGATATCGATCTTGCTAAAGTACTTTGCTCCTTGTAGTACGTCAAGGAGCTCACTGATGCGTGGTAGTGGGAATTTGTCTTTGACCGTGTATTTGTTTATCTCCCGGTAATCTTGGATGAGTCGTTTGCTTCCGTCCTTCTTGTTGCGAAAGAAGCAGGGTGCTGCGTAAGGTGATTTCGATGGGCGTATTTTTCCTGTTCGTAATCCTTCTTCGACGAAGGCATCTAGTTCCTCTAGTTCTTTCTGTGTCATCGGATAAACCTTGCTCGGTATCGTTTTGGGTGCATCTTTCGTTAAGTTTATTTCATGGTCCCATTCTTTGTGGTCTGGTAAGCGATCAAAGTTCTTCTCCTTGAAGAGGTGTTTGAATCTGATCAGATATGGGGGTATCTGGGTTCCTGTCTTGTCGCTGGCTGTGGTTTTCGCTGATTCGGCCACCTTCTGTATCTTAATCGTCTGGTGGTTTATTTTGCACGTTTTAGGGCATCTGTCGAAGACAACTTCTCCTGTCCTCCATTTGATTGTTGGGTTGTGGTAGACAAGCCAATCATGTCCTAGTAGCATGTCCGTTTTTCCGATGTCGAGTACGATGGCTTCCATGTGCTCCTTGTGTCCTTTAATGTCGATGTGGACTTCCGCTACTCGATCTGCTGTTTTCTGGCGGTTGGGTGATCCATCTGCATTTATGATTTGAATCTTCTTGATTCGTCGTGTCTTTAGTCCTGTTTTTTCTACTATGGCGGTATTGATGCAGGTCCTGTCTGCTCCGCTATCCACTTCTGGTGTTATCGTTGCTATTCCTTTTCGCGTTCGTATCTTCGCTGGTACTGCGAGTTCTTTTCTTTTCGGTGGTCTATCACCTCGGATGGTTCTTCTTGGTGCTTCAGGTCGCTTTGCAGGAATGGTGTATTTCAGAGTATGGGATGATCTACATCCGGTATCGAAGCGAGTCTGTTTCAGCTGTATGGGTCGCGATTTAGCACCTCTTAGTCGGACCCTTCGACAAAACCCTCTTTGTCAGAGCTTTCTTCATCCTTGTCTTCTTCGTCTTCTTCTCCTTCTTCTTTTACTTCTCTGACTCGGGATTTTCCCTTCTTCTTCTTCTTGCAGTTTCGTGCGTAGTGTCCTTTCAAGCCGCAATTGAAACATGTGACGTTTGCTGCTCCTTTCCGTGGTTCCAGACAGTTTCGTGAAAGGTGTCCTGGCTTATTGCAATTGAAGCAATTGTTGCTTCGTACTTTGTCGACCTCCATGGCCTGTCCTGCTCCTCGGCTCGAGTTCCCAGGTTTGCGTTGGTTGTTTGTGAACTCTCCCCTCATTACATTCCTATGTTCATCAATGTTTCGCCCGATCGCTCGAACTGTCTTGATATATTCGTCTCCATCTGTTGGGAGTACAGAGATCGAGTGTACAGCTTCTGCTGTCCTCCGGTTTAAACTCTTCTCGAGTAGGAAGCGAGGTGCTGTTCCTGTCATTCCCGCTTTTCCTGCGAGGTCTACGAATTCATCTAGGAATTCGTCAATGGGTCGGTTTCCTTGTCTGATGTTGAATAGTTTGCTTCCTGCTTGCGATGGTGACATGACATTGCTGAACCGTGTTTCTATTTCGGTCACGAAATCGGCCCATGTGCTTTGATTAGTCGTGGTGTCAATTTTCTTTGACGCCCAGTGGGCTCCTGGTCCGTCGGTCATCCTGGATAGTACTGCTCCAATCTTCTGTACATCGGTGAGGTCTCCATGTGCGGTTATGTAGAGTTTCATCTTCCTCCACCAAATGTCGAAAGCTGTTCGATCTCCTGTGAAGGATTTCGGATCGGCGATAATTCCCTTGTATTCTGTCGTCATTGTCTGCGGAATCTCTTCGTTGTTGTCTTGGTCTTGGTCTTCCTGTACTTGGGCCTGTTGTGCTTGGGTCTGCTGTTCTTGAATCTGCTTTTGTCTTCGTTCTTCTCTTTGTTCTTTCCAGTAATCTAGGTCAATTCCTGCGATCCTACAGGCCTGTTCAAAATCGGCCCACTCTGCGGCGGTTGGTCCGTCTGTCTTTGGTAGTCTCTTTCGCTCCCTCCACCAATAGTATTCGTTCCAGTCGCTGTCGCTTACTTTCGCCACGGTGGTGCGATTTCCTTCTTATGCTGTACTTCGGCGAGTTGGTCTTCTGAAGGGGTTTGGTAATTTCGTTCCTATGTGCCCCTGACTTTGGTGTCGCTCTCGTTGATTCTGTCGTACGCTCTGTGCATCGTGTCCTCTCTGTATTAGTATGTCCTCTTCTTGTACCCGACGATTGTAGTTTTCAATCTGCTGTTGTCTGAAGTTTCGGGCTTGTGTTCGTTCCTCTCTTGTCTTTTTGCAGATCGGTTCGTCCTCTTCTTCGGCAGGAAGATTCTGGTCTGACCACAGCTCTTCTAGGCTTATCCCGTATTCTCCTTCTAGTAAGAGTTCTGTAATGAGTTGTGCTGCTCCGTCACTGAAAATCTCAGTGGGTTCGTCTGTGGTGGTGAAGGCAAACTCTCTCAGGAATGCCTGTTCTTCTTCGTCGCTACTTGGTGTAGGCGTACACTCCCTCTTTCGTTTGTTCGAATTGCTAGTGTCTCTGCGGTTGGCGTGGACTGTCTCTGCGAATGGCGTGGACTGCAATGTGTAATCTACTTCTCTGAGCCAGGTGCTCTCGTCGCTCGTGCTAGTGCTTGCTGGGTCGGCGACTGCTTGTCGTCGAATGTTGATCAGGTCTTTGATAAAGCGTGACGTGGTGTGTGTGTGAGTCTGAGCGAGTCTCGACGAGGCTTAATATCTTGTTAGGCTAGACGAATCTTAAAGGACTCGGGCAGACTAAGTGCGAGAGTGGTTTAAGACGATGGCAAATGGAATATTAAGCCTAGCGCTACTGGTACATCTGGGAATCCTTATATACGTTACAGTACTCGAGCACGGACCACGAACTGCGCAAATGCTGTGGACTGCGGATGAGTAAGACTAAGGAGGAGATGACTCGGAGTGACTAGGGAAGTGGAATGACTCGATGGCTGCGCACTGCGCAGTGTGATAGGGGATAAGGGATGGAGGAGAGATAAGATAAGAAATTGAATAGTCCTTTTGGGCGGCGTCTGTAACAAAACTGAGCAGTGCCGGATTGGCTTCTGGCACGTCTCTTCTAAATGGAAGTGGACAATACAAGCTGAAGCTCACGAGTTTGCTCGGAGCCTCGACGTCCCCCTGGGGATCCGTCCCCTCTTTACCACCGACGGCCTTCAAAAGGAGGCTGACGATGATATGCATAACACTTGGTTCCAGAATTCTGGGAACAAGAAATATATTGGTGCTTCCACGATTCGTTTTCATGAAGCAGGAAAGCCAAATTCCTATGAACGACCCTCTCGGAAGAGAATGGGCTTCATGAAGCTTGTGACAGACAATGGGCTTTATGCTTGCTGTTCACGACTTGCATGCGGTGATAACTATCGGGTAGCACTAACCTACAAACCAACAAGGTGGAATGAAGGAAGCGTCAGTCCCTATCCGAGGCTGTATAAACTACGAGCTGTTCAAGTCACAGAGTAACCCGAGGGACTGTAGCGTGGAAGGGGGGAATGGAACGAAGTGAATATAGATGGTTTCGAGTGGATTTCGGGTTTTCGAAACAAGGCTGTTAGACTTAGCTGAATTCCCGCGCGATATCGAGGGCTTCAGTGAGGGTTTCGGAAGGGTTTCGATGATAATGACTTCCATGCGAAGCCAGAGACACTGATTTCGAGACTGAGTACGGTGGCTCCACGCGAGCGCGACACTTTGAGATCGGATAACACAAGGACTCCACACGAGTCGTAGACTGCGAGACTGCTGAAGGACTGAGACGGTAACTTTTTCTATGTGTTACAAATGCCAAGTACATGGGTTTTTATAGATGAGAAGATCTCGAGTATCGGAATAACTGGCGAAGTTGAAACCGAGTGAGAGAATGTATCGTATGATTTCGAAAGGGTCGTTTAGTGGCTGAAACGTCGGGGAGATGTAGGTCCGTTCGAAATCTGAACATAAAGGGTGAAACAGTAGGTAAAAGAACATCCCGAAACCGGTGCCATGCGTCGTAGAATGGAACGTGAAAATAATCTAAGGAACGTAGAATGTATCAGTGAAATATGAGTCATGAATTTCGAAATGAGAGTGGATGAAATGGTAGCGCGCTCGAAATCCCTTGTTTCGAATGTACTGCGGTGAGGCAGTGTCGGGAACGCGGGAAGGCGTGAGGCGGTGCGATATCGAAAATGGTAGTAGTCTTGCCATATCGGGATCTGGAAATCGGGGGAGGCATATAGGAATAAGACTGCCTGACCGGATTGAGCGGTATAGGAAGCGCAGAATGTCCGGAATGTACGGGTGCGATGCGTTTGGCGAAGTGTCAGGGACCTGGAATGGAAGCCTCACGGAGTTGTCAACATCCCGAGTACTCGAACGAGAAGTCAGCGACTGGACTGCGGTATCATGCTGAGGGGGCCGAGTAGTGGTATGATTTCGAATGCGGGGGCGGGATTACCAAATTAGGACTTATCGGCGGTCAGCGGTGCGGAGCGCTCATCAGCAGCCATGCCCCGATCAATGCGTATCGGGCGCAGTTTAATTTTGTGGAGAGCGACTTATGCTCTTGCAGACGAGGGCCCGAAGACTCCGTCCATGTCATGACTCAGTGCCGCAACTGGCACAGGCCAACTGAACGCCAGTTCGATGCATTTGTGCGTCACTGGTTTATTAAGTATCTCACATCCAACAAGGCGGCGGGAGCTTTTATCCCGGATCCAGGCAGCGGGTGACTGCTGTTCTGTAGTGGAGATTGCCCAGGGCAACCTAGGCAATCCTAAAGCAGCAGGACCAGCGACCGAAGCGCTGATCGAGCACTATGCGAACTGCAAACTTCGCGACAGCATCCGTTATAGGTCCTTTTGGACCTTTTACGTGGAACTGACCACATCCGGCCCTTCGGGGCTGGGGGACAGGGCTCTAGCAAGTGAGTACGCACAAGCTCGAGTCGTGTAGCTCGAGCGCAGGCACGAGAGAGCAGGGCAGTGCAGTGCTCTATGTATTTTCCTTCAGTCTGGTTTGGATCAGACTCGTCATATTTATAGTAGGTACCGGTGTGTATTTACAAGCGGACTGCCATCGTGCACTGCTATATAAATTGTTGATTTAAAAAAAAAAAAAAAAAAAAAAAAAAAAAAAAAGAAGAGGAGGCTCGCATTCCCCATGGGGGAGGAGGAGCAGGGGAGTGGGATGGGCCAGCAGTAGGCTGTCCTGGGTGCGGGTTAAGCGGTGCATGACCGCTGCCACCGACGATGTTGAGCGGATCGTCGCTCATCAAAAACCTCTAGTAGACTGGTTGATTTTCAGCCGATTTTCATGATATAGGAAACAGAAGGGCTCAAGAGTGTTAGGAACTTGGGTTTGCAACTTGATACACAATCGGCCCAGTTGATGCTGGTGTAGAATGAAGACGACGATGAGGAGGGTTGTTTACACTTATTGACAAATAGGCATTGCAGATAAAGGTCATGCCTCTGTCTCTATGCTTGACGGGCTACAGCACCCCCTTGGAAGGCATTTGCAAGAAATTGTCAATGCTCACCTTCCTTCTTGTGGAAAGGCGACTCAGTTCGCTGATCCTCATACCTCTCCTTCTGGTACTGTGCACCCAGAAGACTCTCGCTCGAACATGGGTGCTTGCCCTTTGAGACTGCCTCAGAATCTGAACTGCCCTCCTCCACTGCAACCGTGGTCTTGTTCCTGAACTCCGGGTCGTGGACCGCCTCCTCCTGTCAATAGGGCCACTCACTCTGCTGCTGGCAAGTGCTCCTATGTGCAAGCCTTGGCCCAACCAGCCAATACCCCCACTGAAGCTATCGTAGCTTTGGCAAAGACCTTTCTACACCTCTCTGTGGAGAAGATCATCTCCTTGCAAAAGGAAGCAACTGGAGAGTCTTCCAGACTGCCCAAGAAGAAGGTGAAGTCCACCTCTCATGGCCCATCCTGACGTAATATCAGGGTGACCTTTACTTTCCCTGCGGACAACACTTCTGTCACTGCTGGAACTCTTCTCTCTGCTTTCAATCAAGGGCTGACTGCTGGTAAATCCTGGATCTGATGCAAGTCCATCCAGAACCACTCTGCCTTCTTGATCTCTTGTTTGATGATGAAGGTGGCATCACCCAAGGACCTCAGCATTTTATGGGAGTCCACACTCTGGTGTGCACCAACTGGTTCTACTGTCGAGCTCGCTATCCCTACGAGCATTTCCTATGTGAAACTGCTTGACATACCATACTTCAACTCCAGTGGAAGTGTTATCACTGCCCAGCAAGCCTATGAGATCCTCCGAGACTCTTCATTCTTGGATCTCATCACTCTCATTGGAGTTCTACGTGTCATGCACAACTCTAAGAATTCCGATATTGCTCAGTCCAAGTCCATTCTGGACAATGTCCCAAAACTCTAGAGGGTATATGCCTCAGTGCACAACCTCTTTACAGACTTCAGTCTGGTTGTCAAGCACAACAAAACTGAATTGCAGCACTTCTTGCACAATAGTAAGGATCCCCATCCTTCTATTAACTTGGGATTTGCCCCATTTATGGGCAACACTCCCTTACAGCCCAAGGATGTTTGAAAATACCTTGGGTTCTTCTTGGATATGCGCCTTTCCTTCAAGGAGCACGTCCGGTTTTATGCAATGAAGGCACTGACTACTGCCAGGGCATTTCAGATGCTGGGCAATTCTGTTCAGAGCTTATCCCCTCAACAAAAGCGCATCCTTTACTTGTCATGCATGCATCCTATTGCAACATATGGCTGTTTGCTATGGAACTTCAATGGTATGCACAATGTCACACTGTTGAAGCAGCTATGCCAGATGCAGTGTAAAGCTTGCATCTGGATTAATGGTCAGTTCTGCACCACTCTGGAGGGTGCAGCTAAAACAATGGCCTGTGTCAAGCCAATCGCCAGGTTCATCAAGCGTTTAAAAGTCAGGTCCTCTGCCTATCTTGCTAATTCCAACCTGAAGCATGCCCTCAGATCTTTAACTACCCTACCCCAGGCTGGGGGTGATCCTTCAAAGTCCAAGAATTTGGCCTCTCTATCGGACAGGCAGCACAGTGCACTCAAGTCTCTCCTCAAGGACTTGGTGGACCTTAAACCATCTAACTTTTTATCCACAAATTATTTCGCAGATGTGAATAATCCGGGCAGGCAGCTTGTTGATGAATTCAGCAGTTGCCTTGAGATCCATAAGCTCCTTGGCAGGGATGAAGACTCTGTCAAGGCTTACTGCACATTGCTTGAACAGGCACTTTCTGAGTGCCAGATTGAGCCTAATTGTGTATATACTAGTAGTGATGGTGCCATGCCCATAAAAGCAGATACACTTAAGCAGTCTGTATATTCATTCTGGGTTTACCAGAGCAATACACTTATTTATGAAACTTGTCAGCCTGTCAGAAAAGTGACAAGCGATGATTTGGAGCTTATTGGATTGTGTATGTCCATCCAAAAAGCTATCGCACAAGTTGGAGCTATATCCATTGTGTGCTTTCTTGACTCAATGAATCCAATCAAGCACATTATCAATTGCAACCCCCACTCTATGCAATCACATTCTATTGCCCTGTACATTTCACTGCATGCTTGGCTCTCCCAATCCAAGCTGCACCAGATTACATTCTGGCATGTCCCTTCCCAGTGGAAGTGGGCTATTCAGGTTGAAGCATATGACTCTGTGCATGAGCTCAATGTTCCTCTGGGACTTCATCCTCTCTATACCACAGATGCAATCTGGAAAGAGGCAGATGATAACATGCATACCTCCTGGTTCCACAACTGACACAGGCTGATCAATGCATATCAAGCATAGTTTAATTTTATCGAGAGCGATGAATGCTCTTGCAGATGCAGGCCTGAGGACTCCATCCATGTTATAATCCTGTGATATAACTGGAACAGGCCAACTGAATGCCAGTATGACACTGTGTGCATTCCTGCTTTATTATATTAGAAATGCCCCTTCTGTCTGGAATTGTACATAGGACAGGACCTAGGCTATGCACCTAGCAATGCACACAGCCTATGGCTGTGTCTGCAGCAATGTGCAGCCTATGGCTGCATCTGCAGCAATGCACAGTACAAGCTGTATGTTGTTACAGACGCCGCCCAAAAGGACTATTCAATTTCTTATCTTATCTCTCCTCCATCCCTTATCCCCTATCACACTGCGCAGTGCGCAGCCATCGAGTCATTCCACTTCCCTAGTCACTCCGAGTCATCTCCTCCTTAGTCTTACTCATCCGCAGTCCACAGCATTTGCACAGTTCGTGGTCCGTGCTCGAGTACTGTAACGTATATAAGGATTCCCAGATGTACCAGTAGCGCTAGGCTTAATATTCCATTTGCCATCGTCTTAAACCACTCTCGCACTTAGTCTGCCCGAGTCCTTTAAGATTCGTCTAGCCTAACAAGATATTAAGCCTCGTCGAGACTCGCTCAGACTCACACACACACCACGTCACGCTTTATCAAAGACCTGATCAACATTCGACGACAAGCAGTCGCCGACCCAGCAAGCACTAGCACGAGCGACGAGAGCACCTGGCTCAGAGAAGTAGATTACACATTGCAGTCCACGCCATTCGCAGAGACAGTCCACGCCAACCGCAGAGACACTAGCAATTCGAACAAACGAAAGAGGGAGTGTACGCCTACACCAAGTAGCGACGAAGAAGAACAGGCATTCCTGAGAGAGTTTGCCTTCACCACCACAGACGAACCCACTGAGATTTTCAGTGACGGAGCAGCACAACTCATTACAGAACTCTTACTAGAAGGAGAATACGGGATAAGCCTAGAAGAGCTGTGGTCAGACCAGAATCTTCCTGCCGAAGAAGAGGACGAACCGATCTGCAAAAAGACAAGAGAGGAACGAACACAAGCCCGAAACTTCAGACAACAGCAGATTGAAAACTACAATCGTCGGGTACAAGAAGAGGACATACTAATACAGAGAGGACACGATGCACAGAGCGTACGACAGAATCAACGAGAGCGACACCAAAGTCAGGGGCACATAGGAACGAAATTACCAAACCCCTTCAGAAGACCAACTCGCCGAAGTACAGCATAAGAAGGAAATCGCACCACCGTGGCGAAAGTAAGCGACAGCGACTGGAACGAATACTATTGGTGGAGGGAGCGAAAGAGACTACCAAAGACAGACGGACCAACCGCCGCAGAGTGGGCCGATTTTGAACAGGCCTGTAGGATCGCAGGAATTGACCTAGATTACTGGAAAGAACAAAGAGAAGAACGAAGACAAAAGCAGATTCAAGAACAGCAGACCCAAGCACAACAGGCCCAAGTACAGGAAGACCAAGACCAAGACAACAACGAAGAGATTCCGCAGACAATGACGACAGAATACAAGGGAATTATCGCCGATCCGAAATCCTTCACAGGAGATCGAACAGCTTTCGACATTTGGTGGAGGAAGATGAAACTCTACATAACCGCACATGGAGACCTCACCGATGTACAGAAGATTGGAGCAGTACTATCCAGGATGACCGACGGACCAGGAGCCCACTGGGCGTCAAAGAAAATTGACACCACGACTAATCAAAGCACATGGGCCGATTTCGTGACCGAAATAGAAACACGGTTCAGCAATGTCATGTCACCATCGCAAGCAGGAAGCAAACTATTCAACATCAGACAAGGAAACCGACCCATTGACGAATTCCTAGATGAATTCGTAGACCTCGCAGGAAAAGCGGGAATGACAGGAACAGCACCTCGCTTCCTACTCGAGAAGAGTTTAAACCGGAGGACAGCAGAAGCTGTACACTCGATCTCTGTACTCCCAACAGATGGAGACGAATATATCAAGACAGTTCGAGCGATCGGGCGAAACATTGATGAACATAGGAATGTAATGAGGGGAGAGTTCACAAACAACCAACGCAAACCTGGGAACTCGAGCCGAGGAGCAGGACAGGCCATGGAGGTCGACAAAGTACGAAGCAACAATTGCTTCAATTGCAATAAGCCAGGACACCTTTCACGAAACTGTCTGGAACCACGGAAAGGAGCAGCAAACGTCACATGTTTCAATTGCGGCTTGAAAGGACACTACGCACGAAACTGCAAGAAGAAGAAGAAGGGAAAATCCCGAGTCAGAGAAGTAAAAGAAGAAGGAGAAGAAGACGAAGAAGACAAGGATGAAGAAAGCTCTGACAAAGAGGGTTTTGTCGAAGGGTCCGACTAAGAGGTGCTAAATCGCGACCCATACAGCTGAAACAGACTCGCTTCGATACCGGATGTAGATCATCCCATACTCTGAAATACACCATTCCTGCAAAGCGACCTGAAGCACCAAGAAGAACCATCCGAGGTGATAGACCACCGAAAAGAAAAGAACTCGCAGTACCAGCGAAGATACGAACGCGAAAAGGAATAGCAACGATAACACCAGAAGTGGATAGCGGAGCAGACAGGACCTGCATCAATACCGCCATAGTAGAAAAAACAGGACTAAAGACACGACGAATCAAGAAGATTCAAATCATAAATGCAGATGGATCACCCAACCGCCAGAAAACAGCAGATCGAGTAGCGGAAGTCCACATCGACATTAAAGGACACAAGGAGCACATGGAAGCCATCGTACTCGACATCGGAAAAACGGACATGCTACTAGGACATGATTGGCTTGTCTACCACAACCCAACAATCAAATGGAGGACAGGAGAAGTTGTCTTCGACAGATGCCCTAAAACGTGCAAAATAAACCACCAGACGATTAAGATACAGAAGGTGGCCGAATCAGCGAAAACCACAGCCAGCGACAAGACAGGAACCCAGATACCCCCATATCTGATCAGATTCAAACACCTCTTCAAGGAGAAGAACTTTGATCGCTTACCAGACCACAAAGAATGGGACCATGAAATAAACTTAACGAAAGATGCACCCAAAACGATACCGAGCAAGGTTTATCCGATGACACAGAAAGAACTAGAGGAACTAGATGCCTTCGTCGAAGAAGGATTACGAACAGGAAAAATACGCCCATCGAAATCACCTTACGCAGCACCCTGCTTCTTTCGCAACAAGAAGGACGGAAGCAAACGACTCATCCAAGATTACCGGGAGATAAACAAATACACGGTCAAAGACAAATTCCCACTACCACGCATCAGTGAGCTCCTTGACGTACTACAAGGAGCAAAGTACTTTAGCAAGATCGATATCATCTGGGGATACAATAACGTGCGCATCCGGAAAGGGGACGAATGGAAAGCAGCCTTCCTAACAGCAAGAGGACTCTTCGAACCGACAGTCATGTATTTTGGGCAGTGCAACGCACCAGGCACTTTCAGCCGAATGATGGCGAGCCTCTTCCAAGACCAAATACGAAGAAGAGTGTGCATAATCTATATGGACGACATCATAATCATCGGACGAACACGAGAGGAACTTCAAAAGAACACCATAGAAGTCATGGAAATACTGAACAAGAACGACCTATTCATCAAAGGACTGAAATGCATCTGGGAATCATCGAAAGTCCCAGTACTAGGATACATCGTAGGAGAAGGGAAGGTAGAAATGGAACCAGAAAAGATCACAGCCGTACAATCCTGGCCAACCCCAAAGACGAAGAAAGAACTACAAAAGTTCTTGGGATTCACGAACTTTTACTGACAATTCATCAAGGGATATGCAAAGGTTGCTAAACCCCTGACGGAGTTGACGGGGAACAAAACATTCCAGTGGACAGACAAGCAACAAAGCGCTTTCAAAGAACTGATCCGACATATAACCTCAGCACCCATCCTAGCATTACCACAGACAGAAGGAAAATTCCGAGTCGAAACGGACGCCTCAGGATATGCCATTGGAGCGGTACTATCACAGCAGCAGAAAGGACTATGGCATCCGATCGCATTCATTTCGAGATGCATGACCCCAGCAGAACAAAACTACGAAATCTATGACAAGGAACTTCTTGCGATAATGGTCGCACTAAAGACATGGAGACAATACCTCCTCGAAGCTCGAGAGAAGTTCGAAATATTGACAGATCACAAAAACCTATCATACTTCCGGAAGCCGCAGCGACTCAATTCGAGACAGATTGGCTGGTACCTGAAATTACAAGAATACGACTATGAACTATGACACGTACCAGGAAAAGCGAACGGAAAAGCAGACGTCTTATCACGAATGGCAGGATACGAAGAAAACCTAGCAGAAAAGGATGACATACAAATGATCAAAGAAGCCGCATTCATCCGACATCTGGAAGAGAATAATGAACGAGACTTCGAATTTATGATGTTCGAGGACGAACACCTGCAAAAAGGGGAAACAGAAAATAACGAAACAATACGGACAAGGGGGATCACGATGATCGAATCCCCAAGAATAGAACAAATTCGACAATGTGCACGAAGAGAAACGATCGTAACAACAGGACTGAAGGAAAAACCGCACTGGTTCACAGAGGAAGACCACATCGTATACGCAGGAGGGAAAATCTACATCCCTCCAGACAACAAACTAAAGGAAGACATCATGTTTGAACACCACGACACTCCCATTGGAGGGCATCCAGGACAATATCGTATGCACGAACTCATAAACCGCACCTACTGGTGGCCATCAATGCTAACAGACATCAAAAAATATGTTAATGGATGCGAAACATGTCAAAGAAACAAAATCATTCGACAAAAGAAACATGCGCCACTACACCCGCATGAGATTCCGCAACAGCCATGGGAAGATATTGGAGTAGATCTCATAGGACCGCTACCCAACTCGAACGGCTTTAATGCCATCGCCGCAGTCACAGACCGCCTGACCAAGATGATCCACCTGATTCCTACAAACACTGAACTCACAGCAGAAGGCCTCGCACGACTATACCGAGACAATGTGTGGCGACTTCATGGAATCCCACGAAAGATCATCAGCGACCGAGGACCCCAATTTGCAGCACGATTCATGACAGCGCTTCTAAAACTGCTTGGAACAAAGCAAAACCTATCAATGGCCTATCATCCACAGACAGATGGACAGGCGGAACGATCCCATCAGGAGACGGAAGCTTTCCTCAGAAGCTTCATGAACAACCTACAGGACGATTGGGCGGAATGGATAGCAATCGCAGAGTATCAATACAATGACAAAACACACCAGGGAACGAAGGAAACGCCATTCTACCTCAACTACGGAATGCACCCCTGGAAGGGAGAACCACAGACAGCAGAAGGGAACAATCCCGCAGCAAAGAACTTCATCGAAAAAATGGACCAAATGCGGAAAGAAGCAAATGCTGCGCTGCAGTATGCGCAGACACGGGCCAAAGACAATTACGATGCGAGACGAAAATCGGCCCGTGAATACAAGAAAGGAGATAGGGTATGGCTCGAAGCCACCAATATCACAGTCAATCGACCATCAAAGAAGTTATCGGCACTCCGATACGGACCGTTCAAGGTGATCGAAAAGAAAGGCGCCTCAGCATATCGCCTAGAACTCCCAGCATCATGGCAGCTGATACACCCTGTGTTCAACGAAATGCTACTCACACCCTACAAAGGACCCCGTTTCAAGATACAAGAGCGACCATCACCGCCACCCCCTGAAATCATAAATGATGAAGAAGAGTACGAGGTAGAAGAAATTCTAAAAAGAAAGAAACAAGGAAGAGGAACACTATTCCTGGTCAAATGGAAAGGGTACGGGCACGAGGAAAACACATGGATCAAAGAGAAGGAACTGGGAAATGCGCAGCAAGCTCTGGACCGTTTCCTAAAAAAGACTACGAACCAGGATAAAAGGACCATGACTAGAGGAAAGAAGACCAAAAATCGCACATCATGACCACCAACGCCCCCATCAGCATCGACAGCAGCGAGGACAGCCGTGCACCTACCCCCAACCGCCCCAGCGACCTTGAGAATCTGGCAAGGATTCTCAATGCTAGCGACTACATGGACCCCTCGCCATCACACTCGGCGCATATCTGCGCTATGTTATGACCGTCCGCACACACCTTTGGACTGGACGAACCCCGATGGGACCGGTCCCACAGCAGCTGAACGTATCGCGCTTCGCGAGGCAATGGAAATGCTTCGCACAGAGAACCGGCGACTTAAACTCCTCGCCACCACGCTCCACCACATCCGCTCCTATAACGAAGAGCTCATTCATACGTGGGCCCCGCGTGCCGCAACCACCTGGGAGACCAATAATGGGTGGGGACAGCTGGACTAAGGTCTTTTCGCGAGGACGCGAATCTAAAGAGAGGGTGATGTTACAGACGCCGCCCAAAAGGACTATTCAATTTCTTATCTTATCTCTCCTCCATCCCTTATCCCCTATCACACTGCACAGTGCGCAGCCATCGAGTCATTCCACTTCCCTAGTCACTCCGAGTCATCTCCTCCTTAGTCTTACTCATCCGCAGTCCACAGCATTTGCGCAGTTCGTGGTCCGTGCTCGAGTACTGTAACGTATATAAGGATTCCCAGATGTACCAGTAGCGCTAGGCTTAATATTCCATTTGCCATCGTCTTAAACCACTCTCGCACTTAGTCTGCCCGAGTCCTTTAAGATTCGTCTAGCCTAACAAGTTTCTGAGAGCCAAGCTTTCAATGATCTGCACAGTGCAATAGAATGTGACTGCACAGAGTGAGGATTACAATCGATGATGTGATTGATTGCATTCATTGAGTCCAAAAAACACACGACAGAATTAACTCCATCTTGTGCGATGGCCTTTTGGATTGCCATTCGCAATCCAATAAGCTCAGCATCATCGCTTGTTGCTTTGCCAACCGGTGATGAGCGCTCCACGCTGCTGACCACCAATAAGTCCTAATTTGGTAATCCCGCCCCTGCATTCGAAATCATACCACTACTCGGCCCCTCAGCATGATACCGCAGCCCAGCCGCTGACTTCTCGTTCGAGTACTCGGAATGTCGACAACTCCGTGAGGCTTCCATTCCAGGTCCCAGACACTTCGCCAAACACATCGCACCCATACATTCCGGACCTTCTGCACTTCCTATACCGCCCAATCCAGTCAGGCAGTCTTATTCCTATATGCCTCCCCCGATTCCCAGATCCCGATATGGCAAGACTACTACCATTTTCGATACCACGCCTCACGCCTTCCCGCGTTCCCGACACTGCCTGCCGCAGTACATTCGAAACAAGGGATTTCGAGCGCGCTACCGTTTCATCCACTCTCATTTCGAAATTCATGACTCATATTTCACTGATACATTCTACATTCCTTAGATTATTTTCATGTTCCATTCTACAATGCGTGGCACCGGTTTCAGGATGTTCTTTTACCTACTGTTTCACCTTTTATGTTCAGATTTCGAACGGACTTACATCTCCCCGACATTTCAGCCACTAAACACCCTTTCGAAATCATACGATACGTTCTCTCATTCGGTTTCGACTTCACCGGTTATTCCGATACTCGAAATCTTCTCATCTATAAAAACCCATGTACTTGACATTTGTAAGAACATAGAAAAAGTTACCGTCTCAATCCTTCAGCAGTCTCGCAGTCTATGACTCGTGTGGAGTCCTTGTGTTATCCGATCTCAAAGTGTCGCACTCGCATGGAGCCACAGCACTCAGTCTCGAAATCAGTGTCCCTGGCTTCACGTGGAAGCCAACTATTGTCGAAACCCTTCCGAAACCCTCACCGAAGCCCCGATATCGTGCGGGAATTCAGCTAAGTCTAGCCGCCTTGTTTCGAAAACCCGAAATCCGCTCGAAACCATCCATATTCACTTCATTCCATTCCCCCCCTTTTCACGCTACAGTCCCTCGGGTTACTCTGTGACTTGAACAGCTCATAGTTTATACAGCCTCGGATAGGGACTGATGCTTCCTTCATTCCACCTTGTTGGTTTGCAGGTTAGTGCTTCCCGATAGTTATCATTTTGGAGCCCACCGTGAGGGGCTAGTTCAAGATTTCAAGTAACCCCAACCAATCTTCTATCTCGTCCACTGTTACCTCCCGCGCCAAGGCAGCCGCTCGCAGGAGACAAACCCCAGGTCCCTGAAATCTTCATCGATCACCTGTTCCGCGCTCCTGAGCGCCCTCTCCTGAACTCCTTATCTCTCTTCCCGACTTGCTACCCTCATCTCCCGAACCCTTATCCCCAGCCTCAGTCAAACAAGAAACGGATTCTGATCTAGAACTCCTTTCAGACCCGCTTTCGATAGACTCAAGTCCCATCCTTATCAATCCAACTCCATCACAGTCCCCTCCTGAAAGAACCCCTTCCCGAAATATCCAACAACTCCGTGATCTCTGACAATCAGTTCGAAATCTGTTATCCGGCATGTCTAACAATGAAACCAACAATCCCGCGTCCAGCGCTGGTGTCAGTGACCCCGCTCCCGCATGGCTAGTAACTATGCCAGCTCGTGGCCACTCCACAGCTCCACGTTTCGATCCCGCGCAGCCCTGTGAGCTCTCCCGATACTTCAGAGAACTCGACCACCTCTTCAGTATGCCGGAGTCACAGGTGACGCGCAGAAGAAGGAGTATGCCATTCGTTATCCTGATTTTGCGACCTCCGAGCTTTGGGAAAGCCTCCCGGAGTTCCAAGGTCGCCCTTATGCCGACTTCCGAGATGCCATTCAGCGTCTCTACCCTGGAGCTGAAGACAAACATCGCTATAACATAGGCAATTTAGACCAGCTCATTGGCGAAACCAGTCGCCTCGGCATCAGGACCCACGAGCAGCTCGTGGAATATTACCACAAATTTTACACTATCACGAAGTATCTAGTTGACAAAGAAGAGATGTCGGCCAAAGAGCAAGCTAGGGCCTATGAACACGCGTTCCCCACGGATTTACAAGCCAAAGTCCGAGATCGCCTCGAAGTCAAGTTCCCGGATTACGATCCCTATTTTACCCACTCGCTTGTTGATATACAAGATGCCGCAGCCTACGTTTTTAAATGAGAAGAACAGCCCGGAGCTTCGTTGGTCCGTTACCAGTCCATAGCCCCCGCAACCCGAAGTACTTCAGCTGCCCCCGAAGCCCTGTAAAACAGGAGGACCTTAACACCATCCTTGCGAGCATGACTCAAAACATCACAACCGGGATCAGCGACGTTCTCATCAAGTTTATGCAGGCACAAGCCAATACTGGAGGCTTCCGACCCCATGCTCCCGGAAACCGTCCCGAGGGTTGTCATTTCTGTAGCAAACCCGATTGTCGGATTAGGGACTGTGAGACGGCCGAGAATTATATTCGTGAAGGCCTTATCCGCCGTGATTTCAATGAACGAATCACACTCCCACACAGGCCAAAATTCCGAGAGCTATTCGAGGTGCCACTATGCAGGAACGTGTCAACGAATATTATAGGCAGTATCCTAACGAGCGACCACGCGGAATCATTACCTCCAATGCAGACACCACTGGCCAAATGCTCCTTTCCGTCGCAACTTATAATCCTACAGAGAATCCCATAGTCCCGAGCGACTCCGCCTATGCTTATGCTGTAAATCCCGCTGCCAGTACCCAGGTCAACGACCACCTGTCTGATATCCAAGAACGTATCTGTCAGCTAAATCTCGAAGCCCAAGTCCTCGCCAACTGCCGCACCATTATGGATCATGTCGAAATCACCCGCAGAGGTCCGCCTCGTGCAAACCACCGAGTCAATCCCAAAACTCCTGTAGTTGCTTCTTCACCTCGAAATCCAGAACCATCCCCAGGTCAGCCGCCGAATCCCGAGGCCAGTACTTCGGCATCAAAAGGTAAAGAAAAGGAAGTATCCCCAGCTCCTTCGTCACAGACTCTTCCTGAGAATACCCAGGCCGAAACCATCCGTCACGAGGGACCCATCCATCCCTTCCGCGATGTTCCTGAAGTTCGTTACGCTCCTCCCACCACTCGAAACTTTGCAGCTCCCGCCCCAGTAGCCAAACCAACTAACAAGGACCCCTCAAAACAACCCGCCTACAAGAACATTTTCCCCGTCGTCGATAAGAAGCATGCAGATGAAGTCTTCGAAACCGTTTTGAAAGGCACCACTCAAATCTCCAACGAGGCCCTCCTTTCCCTTTCCCCGAAATCAGATCGAAGATGCACGAGCTTGTCACTCCAAAACGGGTAGCTAATGAGACCAACCCCATCGCAGTCATGTCCCAGGAGTGCAGCATTCCCAAACCTGTGTTTCGAGCTACCATCGAGGAAATCCTCGATGAAGATACCACCCCGTCGAAATCAATCAACCTTAACGAACTCCCTTTCGGCATCGCAGATTCCAATGCTGCTACATATGGACAAGCCGCGCCACTGAGGGGCACTACCATCATCGAAGACCTGATTTCAACCTACATTTCGAGCATGAGCCGTGACCAGATCGATCCCGAACGCCTCATTGTAGCCAAAGAGAGTCATGCCCTTCGCTCTATCACATGTCTCATCGATCATCAAGACTATGTTGAATGTGTCGTTGATCCCGGATCCCAAATTATAGCCATGTCTGATGCAGTATGTCACAAGCTTGGGATCGCTATGACCCTACCGTCCGCCTCGATATGCAGTCAGCCAATGGCGAAATCGACAAATCGCTTGGATTATCCCGAAACATCCCGGTTACTATCAACGAAATCACCCTCTATGCCCAAATCCATGTATTACCTAACCCTGCCTATGATATCCTCCTCGGTCGCCCCTTTGACGTCTTAACCGAATCTCTCATCAAGAACTACCGGAATGAGGATCAAACCATCACAATACACGATCCCAACACCAACAGACATACTACGATCCCGACTCAGCCCTGTGGCAAACCGAAATACATGATGCTAGGAAAGAAGACTGCTGCAGTGAATTTTTTTCGCAGATAGAGGACACATTAGCTGACGGCGATTACGCTTTTGTTGTTTCCTTGGACAAAACTCAAGACAATTTGGACCTTCGCCTCGATTACTATGCCCAGGTTCCTGCTCCCAATCCTGTTTCTAATTCCACTCCCGATATGTCTATTTCAAATTATCTCTCATCCTTATATCTTTCGGCCTGTGATATTTCCATTTCCCCGATTTCAGCTTTACTGTATGAGTCTAGTGGTCATCCAACACGACCTCAGACGCAATTTCAGAGTGGTTTCAACACCACGAACACTTCCTCTTCTGATTTTGTTTATTTATATGATGTGACCAGGTACGCTCCCGAACTTTCTAAACATACCCCTTCCGAATCGTGCGATACGTTCGCGAAACGTAAATACAAGCCCGTCGCCCTCAAAGTCCGTTCCGTCATTGCCCCACTTCCCGATAATAGCAAATTTCAAATCCTCCATGAAATCTGCGGAGACCCCCTTGCCAGTATGCCGAAACTATCCCCAAATCCCCCTCCTTTTATCCCGACCAGTCGCTATACCGAGGATCGTCGAAATCTTGTTGACAAGGCTCATCCCGAAGGCTTCCTTTGGCCAGAAGAACGAAGACTGATGCACCACTTTATGTGCCTCCAAACGGTGCCTTCACTTGGACTGACCAAGAGCGCGGTCGATTTGAGAAGACTTTTTCCCCGCCGTTGAAATCCCTGTCATTCAGCACAAGCCTTGGATTCACAAGAACATCCCAATACCTCCTGGTATTTATGATGAAATTTGTCAGCTCATTCATCGAAAGATCGATGCCGGTGTCTATGAACCCTCGAATTCCTCCTACCGCTCCCGGTGGTTCACAGTCGTCAAGAAAGATGGCAAGTTGCTTCGCATCGTCCACTCCCTCGAGCTGCTAAACAAAGTCACCATCCGTCATTCCGGAGTTACCCCGGTCCCTGATCACTTAGCAGAACAATTTGGTGGCCGCCCCTGTGGTGCGATGCTTGACCTCTATGTTGGCTACGATGAACGACTCCTCGCTGAAAACTCTGGGATCTCACTACGTTCCAGACCCCCTTTGGCGCTATGCGACTTGTTACGCTCCCGATGGGCTGGACCAATTCCATTCCTATATTCCATGATGATGTAACTTTCATCCTACAAGACGAGATACCGCATCTTACCATCCCCTATATCGATGATGTCCCCGTGAAAGGCCCAGATTCCGAATATCGACGTCCCAATAACAGTTTCGAAACCATTCCACAGAATCCCGGCATCCGTCGCTTCGTTTGGGAACACTTTTGCAATCTGAACCATGTTGTCCAGTGCATGAAGTATTCTGGAGGCACCTTTTCTGGCACAAAGCTCATGCTCTGTAGTCCCGAAATCACAGTTCTTGGACACCGTTGTACGCCTAAAGGTCGTCTTCCTGATGAATCCCGAGTTGTCGCAATCAAAACTTGGAAACCGTGCCGAGACCTCTCAGACATTCGCGCCTTCCTCGGAACGATTGGTGTCATGCGTATCTTCATTCGAAATTTCGCTCATCGTGCTGACGCCTTAGTCCGCCTTACGCAGAAGAATGTAGACTACGTCTTCAGTCAGGAGCAACTCGACGCACAGGAAGACCTGAAACAAGCCCTTATCACTTCTCCAGCTCTCCGACCCCTCACTACAAGTCGAAGCCCCCATTATCCTCGCCGTCGATACCTCTACATCGCAGTCGGTTACTTCCTTTGCCAATGCGATCCCGATAACCCTCGAGTCCGATATTACAACCGTTTCAGATCCATCACACTGAATGATCGTGAACGTCGCTTCTCACAGCCGAAACTCGAAATCTATGGCTTATTCCGATCGGTCCGTGCAGTACGCATGTACATCATTGGTGTACGAAACCTCGTTGTCGAAGTTGATGCCCGCTATATCAAAGGCATGCTAAACAATCCCGATATAGTCCCCTCTGCCAGTATCAATCGATGGATCCTGACGATCCTGACATTCCACTTCACACTTGTTCATGTTCCTGGCTCTAGTCACGGTCCTGATGGTCTTTCCCGCCGACCAGGCAATCCCGAGCCTGACCAAGACGAAGATTTCGACGATTGGATTGACAGAGTCTATGGCTTCATCCATTTTGTTAATACCCCTCGATATTGTCCCGAAACACGTCGAAGTCACCTCATTTCGATATACCTAGGACAGGACATTTCAAGTGGGGAGGACGGTCAAGCTGTCTTCCATCGAAACTCCTCCTCTCCCGAGTCCGAAGACCGTCTAGAAGCCAACCCTGACCTTCGACAGCTCAGCTCCATCCCTGATTATATATTTGTTCCTCGTTCGAAATCAGCCATTGCCACGATCAGCGTCTCGACCTCGTACAGGACTATTTGACCACCTTGCGTTGTCCACCCAGTCTCACAGATTCTGCTTTCGAGGCCTTTGTTCGGTATTGCTTCCACTTCTTCGTTGCCGCTGACAAGTTATGGTGAAAGGACGATCAAGGTAGTCACAAACTCGTGATCCCTCGGAATCGGCGTATGAACATCATCGCCCAAGCCCATGATGACCTCGGTCACAAGGGCATCTACCCAACACGTACCTTGGTTTGTGAGTGCTTTTGGTGGCCTCACATGCTGGCCGATATCTCTTGGTTTTGCAGGACTTGTCACATCTGTCAGCAACGACAGTCCCAACAGGTTCTCATCCCGCCAGTCGTGGCCATTCCTGTGCCTCTTTTCGGAAAATTCTATGCCGATACCATGAAGATGCCAAAGTCCAATGGCTATCAGTACATCGTGCAAGGTCATTGCTCCCTCACACATTATTCTGAATTTCGAGCCCTCTGGAAAGAAAACGGTCCCGCAATCAGTGAATGGCTGTTCCAGGATGTATTATGTCGATGGGGTGGTGTTCGCAAAATTGTCACGGATAACGGTGGTCCCTTCGTGGCAGGTCTTGACTACCTCGGGAAATGCTACGGCATCTACCACATCCGAATCTTGACATACAATTCCCACGCCAATGGGATAGCTGAGCGGCTGCATTATGATGTTCGTCAATCACTGATAAAGGCAGCAGATGGTGTCGAAAGCAAGTGGTCACAATACATCCATTCAGTCTTCTATGCCGAAAGAGTCACCGCCCGCCGTCGAATGGGTTGTTCACCTTATTTTGCAGTAACTGGCACCCATCCCATTCTCCCGTTCAATATCATGGAAGCAACCTACCTGCAGCCTCCTCCCGAATCCTTACTATCATCCACAGATCTTATCGCTCGTCGAGCTGTCGCCTTACAAAAACGGACTGAACAGCTACAAGCCCTTCATGCCGACGTATATGATACCCATAGAAAAGCTGCCAAACGTTTTGAAAAGAAGCACTATCACACCATTCGTGATTTCAATTTCAAACGCGGTGCCCTAGTCCTCATCCGAAACACTTGTGTGGAGAAGAGTCTCGATCGCAAAATGCGACTTCGGTATCTCGGACCACTTATCATTGTCTCCTGGAATTTCGGAGGTGCTTACATCATTGCCGAACTCGATGGCACAGTCCTGGATCACCCCATAGCAGCATTTCGAGTCATCCCGTACTTCGCTCGCCGTGAAATCACCATTCCCGAAACACTTCTCGATATCGACGCTGACCGGCTTCATGAAATGCAAGTCTCAAACGATCAAGGCAATGAAATCCCGGACGATTTCGATGTACCTACCGATAGCGATCCCGAAGTTGATTCCGATGTTGAAATACTTTCGGCACCACATTAGCTTAGCTCACTCTCATTAAGTCCAACTCTTTTCGCGTTCATTCACTATCCATTTTCTTTGTTATTTGACACTCTCACTTACCATTATCTATTTTCACGATCCTTTTCGAGTCCAGTTTCATGTCCATCAGAAACAAGAAAATACCGGATTCAAAAACAATTATTACAAATTTTATAGTTCGGACGGGATTCCACCGAACTCATCTTCCTCTTCATCTGTCTCACCCTCACTCTCATCTGACGACTCATTTTCTTTCTGGTCATCGCCTTCTTCACCGCTCTCCTCCGACGTCTCTTCTCCAGACTCCAATCCTGATGATGCTCCCGAGCTTTCCGACGAATCGACCCCAGTATCGATCAATGGTGGTATCGAAACCGTGAGCTCCCGAACCGTTGGCATCTCGACCGATGTCCCTATGCCTCTCGAAACCATTGACTCTCGACGCTGCGCAAGTAGCCAGTGGACTTCGGTTTCGACTGCCCTCAGAACGTTCTGTGCCATGAATTGATGGACTTGAGTTAAGAGCCGATGCTGTTGTAACTCTGTTGCCCAACGAACATGTTGAAGGACGTTGCCGCCAAGCTCCAGGTATTCCTCCCGACGATCGGCACGTTCGCGCATAGTACGAGCGGCCGTTTCAAGAGTATCTGCGAGATCGTACATGTGTCGGAAATCCTCGTTCATACTCCGGAAGGAGTTCCCTAGAAATTCGAAGGCCTTGATATCGTACGGGAGTACGAAATTATAAATGTCCTCATAATCCTGATTATCGAACCGGAGGGTGTCTCGCAACTGAACATTGCTATCCCAAACACGATCGGCAGCAAGGCGCGTCGCGGTCTCGGCAATGTCTTCAAAGCCATCAGGCACGTTTGGGGCTTCGACAGCATCCCTCCAGAAATCCCGATCTTCGAAATCGTCCGTGGCAGGCAGTGTTCCCGTTTCGAACCATTGACGTGGCCCGGGAAGTCCTGCTCACGAAAATAATGAAGCAATTCAAAAAAAAAAAAAAAAAATATAGACTTACGATCGCGAAAGCCCAGACCATAGCACGAGTCCATTGGTGGCACCGGTATCAGAGGAGGCATAGGCGCAATAATTGGTTCCGGACGATACGGGATGTCCTCCGAAGGTGCATGCATTTCGATATCCTCGAGATGGGACGGCGGCTCCTGCAAAGTCTCTGAAATCGATTCCTCGGCCTCAGTATCATAAGCTCGCATCTTGCCCTTTCCCTTTGGATCGCGACGCGGCCTTGGCTCGGCATCCTCATCCCTAGGCTTTGAATGGACGGTCTTTCGAGACCGTAACCTTGTTCGCATGACCCCGTCACCAGAGTCAGTTTTAATCCGTGAAGTAGTTTTAGCTGATTTCGCAGCACGTGGCCTTTTGAACGAGCAGCCGAGCTGTTTTTCGACGCAGCGTCGACAAGGGCCCGGCTCGGAATCGATCTTCTCGCAGACTTCGAGGTCGGCCTTCTTACACCATTCGCACTAAACCGCGGTAGGACTCAGAAACAGTCCGGCGGCAAAGAGACACAATCACTCACCCGCTCATCACCCGTAACCTCCTTGAAATCGAGTTTCAGGTGGCGCTCCCAATATCGCTGCTGCGCGAGCTTGTTCTTCTCCTGGCGAGCCACTTTCTTTTCATCCTCGTCAGCACGCCGTCGTTTCGCTCCCGAATCTGCACCACCAGCTGCAGAATCCGACACCCCATGCTTTCGAGAAGGTCCCGCAGTTGGGACATGCATAGTCGGCATCGCGTTCGGCGGCACCAGGGACTATCTGCGAGCACCATTCCACCAAGCGAAGAACCTTCAAAATCAGCAATCCAGTGTAGTGGAGACGAAATAGCCTGACTCACCAGATCCCGGGCTTTCGTACAGGCCCCCAACCTCATTCCAACGATCCTCGTCCAGGCGGCCGACCCACTCGTTGTATCACGAAACCCAATCTGTTACAGACGCCGCCCAAAGGACTATTCATTTTCTTATCTTATCTTTCCCACATCCCTTATCTCCCCCATCATGCTGCGCAGCGCGCAGCCATCGAGTCATCCCACTTCCCTAGTCATCCTGAGTCATCTCTTTCCAGTCTTACTCATCCGCAGTCCACAGCATTGCGCAGCCCATGGTCCGTGCTCGAGTACTGTAATGTATATAAGGACTCCCAGATGTACCAGTAGCGCTAGGCTTAATATTCCTTTTGCCATCATCTCAAGACCACTCTCGCACTTAGTCTGCCCGAGTCCTTCTGAGATTCGTCTAGCCTAACACAATCCTGAAAGACGTCTTCGGGAACGTCTTGACCCTCCTTTGCCCACTCATCCTAATGTCAATACGGATAAAGATATCGCCTCACTCACTCCCTGTTGGACTTACAAAACGTTTCGAGACCACAGCACTAAAGGCCTTGATGGCCTCAACGCTTGTGTTCAGTCCGGGGACGGCCTCGAAGAGCCCTTCAAGCTCGGCAATAGAAGTTTCAGTCTTGACGATTTCAGCGGACATGTCGTGCACAAGACGGTTTCGAGAAGCAATGCGATTTGGCGAGAGCTGAGATTTCGACGAGTTGACAAGAAAGGTGTTCGTACCCATCCCACCCTCCCTTTTATACAGGCGAAATCTGTAAACAATGGGAACACCCGAAATGCCTCGCGACTTCATCATGGCAGATCACCTCGCGAAACCCACGTTACCCGAATAATGACCAAGGTCACCGTTCAATGGGAATGCCGACTAAGGACAGTCGACCGCTAAGTGGGGAGGACAGATGATGAGCGCTCCACGCCGCTGAGCGCTGATAAGTCCTAATTTGGTAATCCCGCCCCTGCATTCGAAATCATACCACTACTCGGCCCCCTCAGCATGATACCGCAGCCCAGCCACTGACTTCTCGTTCAAGTACTCGGAATGTCGACAACTCCGTGAGGCTTCCATTCCAGGTCCCAGACACTTCGCCAAACACATCGCACCCATACATTCCGGACCTTCTGCACTTCCTATACCGCCCAATCCGGTCAGGCAGTCTTATTCCTATATGCCTCCCCCGATTCCCAGATTCCGATATGGCAAGACTACTACCATTTTCGATACCGCACCACCTCACGCCTTCCCGCATTCCCGACACTGCCTTGCCGCAGTATATTCGAAACAAGGGATTTCGAGCGCGCTACCGTTTCATCCACTCTCATTTCGAAATTCATGACTCATATTTCACTGATACATTCTACATTCCTTAGATTATTTTCACGTTCCATTCTACAATGCGTGGCACCGGTTTCAGGATGTTCTTTTACCTACTGTTTCACCTTTTATGTTCAGATTTCGAACGGACTTACATCTCCCCGACATTTCAGCCACTAAACAACCCTTTCGAAATCATACGATACGTTCTCTCATTCGGTTTCGACTTCACCGGTTATTCCGATACTCGAAATCTTCTCATCTATAAAAACCCATGTACTTGACATTTGTAAGAACATAGAAAAAGTTACCGTCTCAATCCTTCAGCAGTCTCGCAGTCTATGACTCGTGTGGAGTCCTTGTGTTATCTGATCTCAAAGTGTCGCGCTCGCATGGAGCCACAGCACTCAGTCTCGAAATCAGTGTCCCTGGCTTCACGTGGAAGCCAACTATCGTCGAAACCCTTCCGAAACCCTCGCCGAAGCCTCCGATATCGCGCGGGAATTCAGCTAAGTCTAGCCGCCTTGTTTCGAAAACCCTGAAATCTGCTCGAAACCATCCATATTCACTTCATTCCATTCCCCCCCCTTTTCATGCTACAGTCCCTCGGGTTACTCTGTGACTTGAACAGCTCATAGTTTATACAGCCTCGGATAGGGACTGATGCTTCCTTCATTCCACCTTGTTGGTTTGCAGGTTAGTGCTTCCCGATAGTTATCACCGGCTGACGAATTTCAGAGACCAGTCTGCCCTCACGATACACATGTGAAGCGGCAACAGACTGCTTGAAGGGCACTTCCGCTTTTGTGGGCACGGAGCCATCACTACTCACATAAGAGCAATCATGTTGGATCGAACACTGAGCAAGTGTCTGATCCAGCGATGCATGATAAGCTTTTACTGAGTCCTCGTCTCGGCCAAGTAGCTTATGGATCTCAAAGTGACTGCCAAACTCATTGATAAGCCACCTGCCCGGGTTATTTGCATCAGCAAAATAATCCGTGGTTAAAAAGAGTGGTGGTTTCAGATCTACCAGATCCTTGAGAGGGGACTTGAGCGCAGACCGCTGCCTGTCCGATAGAGCAGCGAGATTTCTCACTTTAAATGGGTCGCCCCCAGCTGAGGCGGGCGTACTGATTAATCTGAGAGCATGTCTTAGATTGGAATTGGCGAGGCGGGCAGAGGACCCGACTTTCAACCTTTTGATGAACCCGCCGATAGGTTCGACACAGGCCATCATCTCAGCCGCACCCTCGGGAGTGGTGCGGAACTGTCCATTAATCCAGATGCAAGCTTTACGCTGCATCTGGCATAGTTGTTTCAACAGTGCGATGTTACGCATGCCATTGAAGTTCCATAATAAACACGAAGTTTAGCCCCCCCTTGCGGGGGAGGCTGCTAGCCCAGGCCCAGTCCTATGATCAGACCGTTTAGCCTAGGAGCTTCGCACTCCAGCTTCAACTTAAGCAGTTACCTGGTTGTATTAGTCCAGGATCCACCGACAGAGGAGTTAGGTCTCTCGAGCCAAGGACTGGAGACTGTCCAGCCTTGCTACGGCCCAGCGGTGTCCGGGCGCTACCCACGTGCCTGCCTTCCCGTCCCCCAGCAGATGGTTCGCTGATGCCCTTAGGCGTGGATCCCCATCTGTCCAAGGTCTCTGTCTTGCCACGTGCCTCCCAGACTGGCATCCAATATCACAGCAAGGTCCATGGTCCTCCCATGACAGGTTCCCACAGGGGAAGCCCTTACTGAACGGGTCTGGATCTGCTTCTGCCTTTGGCATACTGCACATGACTAACCATCTCGTGATCATTGCCAATGGCTCCCACTTAGACCGGGTACCCTGTTGGCTCAAACGCCATCGGGTGGTTATCAGGTCCTTCCCGGTATAGTCCCTTATCCTTTCAGCCCCTATCTTTTAAGATCAGAGATCACGTGTGGTCTGCCAGATTAAGGCATTGTCCGGCACTTACATCCCAAGGCCATCCATGCCAAGGAAAACCCAGTCACATGAGTTAGGGTCATGTGACACTTGACCTATATTATAGAGTAAGTCACATGTGTGATGCATAATCCAGCTTATGTCACGTGCCAGTTGCTTAGTCACATGACCAAGTCACCTCCCTCATGGGAACAACTGTCACAGGGTTGGGATATTTCCTGCCCGCATCACGTGGAACCAGCTCCGGACACTTCCGGATGCAAACCTGAAGATGCCACCTCCAGGACTAGAACCCGTGGCTTCGTGGCTTGCCACAGCCACAGGACTACCTGACTTGCGTTTACCGCTATGCCAACCAGCCCCCCAATCTGGGTGGGTAGGACCTCTAATTACTGCCTCGCCCTCAACATTGTGAGCAGACAGGGTGTGTCTTATGAGATTCCAAGCGGGTTCTTGGAAAAATAAGATATCATAATTCTCTCCGAGAGTGGAGAGGAGCATGTCCATATGTACATATTTTCTATTTACATTCTGAGAGAAAATATGAAGAGAAGAGATCAATGAACGTCCCCCTAGACCAGGGATCACAGCCGAAGCTGCGCTACCCGAGGAGATGCTCATGACGTGTTGGCCTCCGCATTACACTGCAGGAAGGCATTAGAACGATTGTTACCTGACTGTTTATGATCACATACCAGCTTGTAATGTTCTTTGATCCAATCTGGATCAAAGTGATTCTTCCAGAAGGGGCACTTCCGGTTGTTGGTGGAGTGGTCTTGGCCACAGCTAAGACACTTTGGAGCATGTGGGCAGGGTTGACCTGCCAGTGTGGCCTCACGGGGAGGGTTGGCCTTGGATCGAGCCTTGCAGCAAGACACCAGGGTGTGGTGGTGTTCCTTTCTATGAGATTCCCCACAGAGCAGGCAGTGAAGAGATTGCTGGTTGCACTTCAGAGCTGAGTGCCCTCAGCGCCAGCACCATTCGCAGAGAGGAACTCCTGGCAAAGAGAGGGTGGCCTTGAATTGGCAGCACCAATTCCTGACCATAACCATACAATTGTCCAGAGCCTTTATGTTCTGGCCAGTTGACGTGTCTTCGATGTTGAACCACATGGTTGCAGTATCAGAGTTTTTGGAGTTGCGCATGACACGCAGGACCCCAATGAGGGTGATGAGGTCCGAGAAAGAGGAGTCTCAGAGAATCTCATAAGCTTGCTGAGCAGTGATAATACTGCCATCGGCGTTGAAGTAAGGAACGTCGAGCAGTTTCAAATAGGAAATGCTTGTCAGAATAGCGAGCTCGACAGTAGATCCTGCCAGGGCACAGTGGAGAGCAGCCTCACACAAAATGCTGAGGTCTTTTGGAGAAGCCATCCTCATCATCAAGCAGGAGAACGAAGAGACGGAGTGATCCTGGATGGATTCACATCGAATCCAGGATTTACCAGCAGTTAATGCCCTATTAAGAGCATTAAGAAGAGCTTCAGTGGCAACAGAATCGTTGTCGCCCGGAAAGGAGTAACTGACCCAGACATTACGCCAGGACAGTCCATGTGAAGTGGACTTAGCCTTCTTCTTAGGCAGTCCAGATGGCTCCCTGGTTGCTTCTTTTTGCAAGGAGACAATCTTTTCAGTGGGGAGGTGGGGAAAAGTTTTTGCCAAGGCTACAATAGCCTCGGTGGGAGTATTGGCCAGTTGGGCCAAGGCTTGTGCATAAGAGTGCTTGCTGAAAGAAGGGCGGGTGGCCCTATTGACTGGAGGTGGTAGTCCACGTCCAGGGGTCTGGGAACGAGATCGCGTGCAAGGGGGTGGAGGAGGGCGGTTCAGATTCTGAGCCGGTCTCGGAGGCAGGGTGCCCTGATTCGAATGAGAGTCCTCCAGTCACACAGTACCAGAGGGGGAGTGGTGAGTGATGGGATCAGCAAAATGAGTGGACTTCCCGTATGAAGGAAGGTGCGTGCTCACAATTTCCTGCAAGCGCGCTCTGAGATGCTATTGAGGTCCCTCGAGTATAGGTGGAGAACATGTTGACATCACCAGTAGTAGCAACAAGCGCTGCAATGCCCTCAGCGATGGCATACTGATAGCCTGCTGGGATGGAGACAGAAGCTTTGCCGACTTTGAGGATCCAGTCCTTAAGGGCGGCAAGAGATTCAGTGGCGGCCTTTGCTTCACTATGAAGGAACCGATGCTCTTCAGAAAAGATTGCAATACCAATGGAATTGTTATTATAAGCTGCCTCAGTAGACAGCATCGACGGGGAGGGGGGCACAGTGGGTTCGGCAGACCCACCTTTGTTGGAAGGGACAGTGTCGTCGGTATCTATAAAACTGTCACCGCTTTGAAAAAGAAGGCTCTTGTCCCCAGAATGAGCTGGGGGCAGAGCAGAGGATCGAGAGGGACCTGAGGGGGTCCAGCCAGGGTGGGGATTCAGCAGTGGGGACCACCGCCACTGATAATGTTGAGCGAATCGTCGCTCATCGAAAAACTCTAATAAATCGGTGGATCTTCAGCTGATTTTCACGAATTCAAAAACAAGAAGTGCTCAAGGATAAAGATATCTGGATCTGCAACCTGATCAGAGATCGTCCCCAAGTGTTGTCACTGTAGAACGAGGAGTGCAGTTTGTGAGAGTTGTTTACAGTTGTTTATAAGTGGGGGTTGTGGAAAGAGAAGCCATACTGCAGTGACTAACTCCTACTTCAGGCAGCTCACATAGTACCAGGTACCCTGTTGGCTCAAATGCTATTGGGTGGTTATCAGCTCAATTCCTGGTATGGTCCCTTATCCTTTCGGCCCCTACGCTTTGAAATCAGGGATCACATGTGGTCTGCTGGATTAAGGCATTGTCCAGCACTTACATCCCAAGGCCATCCACGCCAAGGAAAATCCAGTCACATGAGTTAGGGTCATGTGACACTTGACCTATATTATGGAGTAAGTCACATGTGTGATGCATAATCCAGCTTATGTCACGTGCCAGTTGCTTAGTCACATGACCAAGTCACCTCCCTCATGGGAACAACTGTCACAGGGTTGGGATATTTCCTGCCCACATCACATGGAACCAGCTCCGGACACTTCCGAATGCAAACCTGAAGATGCCACCTCCAGGACTAGAACCCGTGGCTTCGTGGATTGCCACATCCACAGGACTATCTGACTATGTTTACTGCTATACCAACCAGCCCTCTGGCACTGAGCTGTTAAAGATGCTAAATGCACCTTCTTTGATCAGTGAATCAAAGAAGTCACTGAGAAATCGCAATGTCCCTGGAATCTAGCTGCATGAATAAAGCTATCTCCTTCTGGAGACAGCCTTGTAACTCTATCGAGTCACTTTGGAATGCACTCAATATGACACCTTTGTCTGCAATGCCTACTTGTCAACAAGTATAAACAATCCTCCTTATCGTTGTCTTCGTTCTACACCAGCATCAACTGGGCTGATCTTGTATCGAGTTGCACACCTGAGTTCTAAACACTCTTGAGCACTTCTGTTTCTTATATCACGAAAATTGGCTGAAAATCAACCGATCTATTAGAGGTTTTCGATGAGCGATGACCTGCTCAATATTGTCGGCAGCAGCGGTCATGCACCGCTCAATCTGCACCCAGGACAGCCCTCTGCTGGCCCATCCCATTCCCCTGCTCCTGCTCCCCCTCCGGGGAATGTGAGCCTTCTCTTCCAAGGTGGCAATGGTCTCATGGATACCAACGACACTAACCTTTCTAATGCACACCCACCTCTTTCTGCAATGCCTACTTGTAAATATCTATAAACAACACTCGCACATCACATCCATTGTTCTACAGCATCAACAGTTGGGCCGATCATTAATCAAATTGCATACCTGGATTCTATCATCCTTGAGAACCTCCTGTTTTTGAAATCGCGAAAATTGGCTGAAAATCACCCGATTTATCAGAGTTTTTCCATGAGCGACAACCCGCTCAATATCATTGGTAGCTGTGGCCCACCACCACTCAATCCGCACCCCAGATGGCTTACCACTGGTCCGTCCCACTCTTCCGCTCCACCTCCACCAGCCCGGGGGGTGAGAGCCTCCTTTTTCAAGGTGGTGACAGTCTCATGGACACCAATGACACCAACTCCTCTAATGCAGGTGGACCTACCGGACCCTCTGCTTCTCCCTCTCCATCCATTCTGTCCACTGAGGCAGCATACAATGACAATAGTATCAGCATCGCGATCTTCTCTGAAGGGGACCAGTTCCTTCATAGTGAAGCCAAGGCCGCACGGTTCGTCTGCCCGCTTAGCTAACTCCAATCTGAGGCATGCCCTCAGATCCATTAGTACGCCCGCCTCAGTTGGGGGTGACCCATCTAAAGTGAGAAATCTCGCTTCTTTGTCAGACAGACAGCGGTCCGCGCTCAAGTCCTCTCTCAAGGATCTGGTGGATCTGAAACCACCACTCTTTCTAACCACGGATTATTTTGCTGATGCAAATAACCCGGGCAGGCGGCTTGTCGATGAGTTTGGCAGTCGCTTTGAGATCCATAAGTTACTTGGCCGAGACGAGGACTCGGTCAAGGCTTACCATGCATCGCTGGATCAAACACTTTCCCAGTGTTCGATCCAGCATGATTGCTCTTATGTGAGTAGTGATGGCTCCGTGCCTGCGAAAGCAGAAGTGCCACTTAAGCAGTCTGTCTCAGCTTCGCGTGTTTATCGCGAGGGCAGGCTGGTCTCCGAGATTCGTCAGCCAGTTGGTAAATCAATGAGTGACGATGCTGAGCTCATTGGGTTGCGAATGGCAATCCAAAAGGCTATCGCACAAGATGGAGTTAATTCTGTCGTGTGCTTTTTAGATTCGATGAATGCAATTAATTGCATCATCGATTGCAACCCCCACTCTGTGCAGTCGCATTCTATTGCACTTTGTGCATCACTGGAAGCTTGGCTCTCTGAGTCCGAGCAGCGCCGGATCGAATTCTGGCACGTCCCTTCCAAATGGAAGTGGGCAATACAAGTCGAGGCTCACGAGTTTGCCTGGAGCCTGGAGGTTCCCCTGGGACTTCGTCCCCTCTATACCACCGATGGCCTTCGAAAGGAGGCTGACGATGATATGCATAGCACTTGGTTCCAGAATTCTGGGAACAAGAAATACATTGGTTCTTCCACATTTCGTTTTCACAAAGCAGGAAAGCCAAATTCCTATGAACGGCCCTCTCAGAAGAGAACGGGCTTCATGAAGTTAGTGACAGAGAACGAGCTTTTTGCTTGCTGCGCACGACTTGCATGCGGCCACGCCCCGATCAATGCGTATCGGGCACGGTTTAATTTCGTTGAGAGTGACTTATGCTCTTGCGGACGAGGGCCGGAAGACTCCGTCCATGTCATGACTCAGTGCCGCAACTGGCACAGGCCAACTGAACGCCAGTTCGACGCATTTGTGCATCACTGGTTTATCAAGTACCTTGCATCCAACAAGGCGGCAGGAGCTTTTATTCCGGATCCAGGCGGCGGGTGACTGCCGCTCTGTAGCGGAGATCGCCCGGGGCAACCTAGGCAATCTTTAGGCAGTAGGACCAGCGGCCGAAGCGCTGATCGAGCATTATGCGAACCGCAAACTTTGTGACAGCATCCGTTATAGGTCCTTTTGGACCTTTTACGTGGAATTGACCACAACCGGCCCCTTGGGGCTGGGGGACGGTGCTCAAGCAAGCGAGTATGCATGAGCTCGGGTCTTTTAGCTCGAGCCGGGGCACGAGAGAGCAGGGCACTGTAGCCCTCTATGTATTTTCCTTCAGTCTGGTTTGGATCGGACTCGTCGTATTTATAGTAGGTACCTGTGTGTATTTACAAGCGGACTGCCACCGTGCACCGCTATATAAATTGTTGATTTAAAAAAAAAAAAAAAAAAAAAAAGCCAAGGCCGCAGCTGAATCTCTCGCCGCCCTCAAGGCTTGGATCTTGAAGGTCGGCTCATCCTCCATTTCCATTCCAGCGGATATCAGTATGCCATCACTGAGGGCATCGTGACTCTGGTTAGCAGTGCTGGCGATGTCAATATGTTCTCTGTCTCTATGCTTGACAGGCCACAGCACCCTCTTGGAAGGCGTTTGCAAGAAATTGTCAACACTCACCTTCCTTCTCATGGAAAGGCGACTCAGTTCACTGATCCTCATACCTCTCCTTCTGGTACTGTGCACCCAGAAGACTCTCACTCAAACATGGGCGCTTGCCCTCTGAGACTGCCTCAGAATCTGAACTGCCCTCCTCCACTGCAACCGTGGTCTTGTTTCTGAACCCTGGATCGTGGACCGCCTCCTTCTGTCAATAGGGCCACTCACCCTGCTGCTGGCAAGTGCTCCTATGTGCAAGCCTTGGCCCAACCAGCCAATACCCCCACTGAAGCTATCGTAGCTTTGGCAAAGACCTTTCTACACCTCTCTGTGGAGAAGATCATCTCCTTGCAAAAGGAAGTGACTGGGGAGTCTTCCAGACTGCCCAAGAAGAAGGTGAAGTCCACCTCTCATGGCCCATCCCAACGTAATGTCAGGGTGACCTTTACTTTCCCTGCGGACAACACTTCTGTTGCTGCTGGAACTCTTCTCTCTGCCTTCAATTGAGGGCTGACTACTGGCAAATCCTGGATTCGATGCGAATCCATCCAGGATCATTCCGCCTCCTTGTTTTCTTGCCTGATGATGAAGGTAGCATCACCCAAGGACCTTGGCATTCTGCGTGAGGCCACCCTCCAGTGTGCTCCAGCTGGTTCTACTGTCGAGCTTGCTATTCTGATGAGTGTTTCCTATATAAAGCTGCTCGATGTACCATACTTCAATGCCGATGGAAGTGTTATCACTGCCCGGCAGGCATACGAGATTCTCCGGGACTCTTCATTCTCGGACCTCATCACCCTCATTGGAGTTCCTCGCATCAGAGGGGCACTTCTAACACCTCCCCCTGACCTGAACTGTCTAAACTATGTAACTATGAGTCCCATTCTCTCTCCGAGACTCTTCATTCTCAGATCTCATCACCCTCATTGGAGTTTCTTACATCATGCGTAACTCCAAGAATTCTGATACTGTGACCATTTGGTTCAATATCAAAGTCCACTGGCCAGAACGTTAAAGCTCTGGACAACTGCACGGTTATGGTCCAGAACTGGCAATGCCGGTTCTGCACTGCTCTTTCATCACCAGGAGTTCCTCTTTGTGAACGTTGTTGGCATTGGGACACTCTGCTTTGAAGGGTAACCAACAATCCCTCTGATGCCCAATCTGTGGGGAATCCCATAGAAAGGAGCACCACTGCATGCTCGCATCTTGCTGCAAAGCAAGACCCAAGGCCAACCCTCCCGAGCCAGTAATTGGAGGTTCCAGTCATCCCTTCAGTCCAGTTTCTTTTGGACTAGTCGTATTTATCATAGGTACCGTTGTGTATTTACAAGTGGACTGCCATCGAGCACCGCTTTATAAATTGTTGATTTAAAAAAAAAAAAAAAAGAGGTTCCAGTCATCCTGACTGGACTTGCATTGTTCACCGCTCATCATGTGAGGATCCGCCTCGTATGATGGCTTATGTCTACAACCGTTTATATCAGTTGCATCCCTCCTTTGACGCAATCTTGTTGATAGTCATGATCTGATGATTGTCAGCTTCTCCACTCTGGGGGAGCCTCTATTCCTCGCAAACACCTACTCTGATGTAGACGGAAGCGCTATTCATTTGATGCATGATTGTGCTGAAAGACCTGACTTCCCCAACCTATCTTATTTAGAAGGGGACTTCAATTGTTATTATGAACTCTGGGATGGAGTCCATACTTCGCAGCGTACAAGAGGAGAGATGTTGTGTAATGCAGCACTTGATCTTGGTCTCGACTGGGTGGAGCCATCTAATCATGGCCTGACCTTCATCTCACATAATGTGGAGCTTCAGCGCTCAGTTATTGATTTGATATTCACCCCTGTTGATGTGGTGGGGTGGCACCAGTTGTTCGTGATGACCTGAGATTGACTTTGGACCATTGTCCGTTGTTGCTCTCCTTAGACATTCCATTGCTGGACCTCTCTGATCCACGCTGGACTCTTTCAAAGGACAGCATGCTTGAGTTTATCTCTGACATTGCTGGCAATCTGCTCGGTATGGACCTGGTGCCAATCGAGTCACCAGAGGATTTAGAGAGCATTCTCCAGACCCTCTCCAAATCAGTTGACTGTGCTTGGAATCTCCACTCTAAGGAGTGCAAGCTATCGAAGTGGAGTAAGGGCTGGTGGAACCAGCATTATTCTGAAACATTGGACACCTTCAGACAGACCTGGTCTGAGGGTGACCATTGCATCTGGTGATGAGCCATTAAAGATGCCAAATGCACTTTCTTTGATCAGCGAATCAAGGAAGTTGCTGAAAAGTCGTGACGTCCATGGGATCTAGCTGCATGGACTAAGCAAAGGCCACTTCCGGCCTATGAGGCTATCTCCTTTCAGGGGCAACCTTGCAACTCTATCGAGTCGCTGTGGAATGCACTCGACCAATCCTATAATGCTGCGTCCAACAGGCCAGTTAATTTGGATAAGCTCGATGAGCTCAAGCCTCATCCAGGTCAGGACTGGGTCCTGTTCTCTGCTGCAGAACTCCGAGAGTCTTTGGAGCCATGCAGCAATACCTCTGCCCCAGGACCAGATCATCTGTCCTGGGGCCATGTTAAGCAGCTCGTGAAATTCCCTCACTTGGCTAATTTCATCCTGAACATTGCTAACGCATGTTTGGAACTGGGCCATTGGCCCTCTTACTTTAAGCAGAGCTTGTCGGTGATCATTCCGAAACCTGGCAAACCTGCATATGACACTCCAAAGCCTTTCGTCTGATTGTGCTTTTGAACACCCTCAGCAAACTCGTCAAAAAAATGCTGGCACGGCGTATGCAGTACAAAGCGACCAAATATGCTGTCTTCGACCCGAAGCAGTTCGGTGGCATCCGGCAGAACTCTACGGAGGATGCTGGTGTCTTTCTAACCCATATTATCTGGCAGGGCTGGATAAAGGGTCTCAAGACAAGTGTCATCGCTTTTGATGTTGTGCTCAATATTTCCCCTCTCTCAACCATCAGATGTTGGTGAGGATACTTCAACATGGGGGCTTTGCACGTCAAGTGTCTAAGTTCTTCGAATCCTACCTCGTCGGCATAAAACTTCATATGCTTGGCATAGTGCCATCTCACCAGAGTTCGATGCTGATATTGGCATCGGCGAAGGCTCTGCTCTATCTCAGTACTGTCAGCCTTGTATTTGGTACCAGTACTGAAAATATACCAGAAGGTTGACAATATGCCAACCATCATGTCATTTGTAGATGATGGGCTGATCATCGCCCAGTCCAAATCCATTCTGGACAATGTCCTGAAACTTCAGAGGGTGTACGCATCTGTGCACAACCTCTTTATGGACTTCAGTCTTATTGTTGAACATAACAAAACTGAACTGCAGCACTTCTCATGCAATAGTAAGGATCCCCATCCCGCTATTGACTTGGGTTTTGCCCTGTTCACGGACAACACTCCCTTGCTGCCCAAGGATGTATGGAGATACTTGGGTTCTTCTTAGATGCGTGCCTATCATTTAAGGAGCATATCCATTTCTATGCAATGAAAGCACTGACTACTGCCAGGGCTTTCCAGATGTTGGACAATTCTGTGCGAGGGTTATCCCCTCTGTTAAAACTAGGCACAGGGAACACTCTGGACGAGCCTTAGAACCTAGAAGTCCTGAGTGAGAACACTGGTAATTGAGTTATGTACAAGTACTTGCCTAGAAGTCCTGAGTGAGAATACTGGGGACTTCAAGGCGCTCTGTGCTACCTATATATACATGTAGAAGGCTGTGTGCATTGCTAGGCACATAGCTTGGGTCCTCTCCTATGCACAAGTCCGGATAGGAGGGGCATTTCTAATACCCTCAACAGAAGTGCATTCTTTACCTGTCATGTGCACGCCCTATTGCAACATATGGCTGTTTGTTATGGAACTTCAATGGTATGTGCCACGTCGCACTGTTGAAGCATTTATGCCAGATGCAGCATAAGGCATGCATTTGGATCAACGGTCAGTTCCGCACCACTCCAGAGGGTGCGGCTGAAACCATGGCCTGTGTCGAGCCTATCACCGGGTTCATCAAGCATCTGAAAGTCGGGTCCTCTGCCCGGCTGGCCAACTCCAACTTGAGGCATGCCCTTTTTTTTTTTTTTTTTTTTTTGAATCTTTTTTTTTTTTTTTTTTTAAATCAACAATTTATATAGCGGTGCACGGTGGCAGTCCGCTTGTAAATACACACAGGTACCTACTATAAATACGACGAGTCCGATCCAAACCAGACTGAAGGAAAATACATAGAGGGCTACAGTGCCCTGCTCTCTCGTGCCCCGGCTCAAGCTAAAAGACCCGAGCTCGTGCATACTCGCTTGCTTGAGCACCGTCCCCCAGCCCCAAGGGGCCGGTTGTGGTCAATTCCACGTAAAAGGTCCAAAAGGACCTATAACAGATGCTGTCGCAAAGTTTGCGGTTCGCATAATGCTCGATCAGCGCTTCGGCCGCTGGTCCTACTGCCTAAAGATTGCCTAGGTTGCCCCGGGCGATCTCCGCTACAGAGCGGCAGTCACCCGCTGCCTGGATCCGGAATAAAAGCTCCTGCCGCCTTGTTGGATGCAAGGTACTTGATAAACCAGTGATGCACAAATGCGTCGAACTGGCGTTCAGTTGGCCTGTGCCAGTTGCGGCACTGAGTCATGACATGGACGGAGTCTTCCGGCCCTCGTCCGCAAGAGCATAAGTCACTCTCAACGAAATTAAACCGTGCCCGATACGCATTGATCGGGGCGTGGCCGCATGCAAGTCGTGCGCAGCAAGCAAAAAGCTCGTTCTCTGTCACTAACTTCATGAAGCCCGTTCTCTTCTGAGAGGGCCGTTCATAGGAATTTGGCTTTCCTGCTTTGTGAAAACGAAATGTGGAAGAACCAATGTATTTCTTGTTCCCAGAATTCTGGAACCAAGTGCTATGCATATCATCGTCAGCCTCCTTTCGAAGGCCATCGGTGGTATAGAGGGGACGAAGTCCCAGGGGAACCTCCAGGCTCCGGGCAAACTCGTGAGCCTCGACTTGTATTGCCCACTTCCATTTGGAAGGGACGTGCCAGAATTCAATCTGGCACTGCTTGGACTCAGAGAGCCAAGCTTCCAGTGATGCACAAAGTGCAATAGAATGCGACTGCACAGAGTGGGGGTTGCAATCGATGATGCGATTAATTGCATTCATCGAATCTAAAAAGCACACGACAGAATTAACTCCATCTTGTGCGATAGCCTTTTGGATTGCCATTCGCAACCCAATGAGCTCAGCATCGTCGCTCGTTGATTTACCAACTGGCTGACGAATCTCGGAGACCAGCCTGCCCTCGCGATAAACACGCGAAGCTGAGACACGAAGTTTAGCCCCCCCTTGCGGGGAGGCTGCTACCTAGGTGGGTCTGCCAGATTAAGGCTATTGTCCAGCACTTTCACCCCAGGGCCATCCACGCCCAGGGGAACCCTTAACCTAGGACTCCTTATGTGGGTCCAGTGTGCATCCGTCAGGCTTACGCCTCCCTATTTGGTCTGCGGACCCCCCCTTGCCAACGGCCGAGGCCTCCCCAAATTGGGTGTGGACTCAGGGATGGTACCGTCTTACTCAGCTGCGGTCTGCCGGATTAAGGCTTTTTGTCCGACACTTGCACCCCAAGGCCATCCACGCCAAGGGAACCGTTTTAAGCCTGCCAAGTAGGTCGGCATGGACTTTCACCTACACACTGGGGTCCCCAGAGTCCCACGGAACCCAGGAGTTCGCACTTCGGATTCAACTTAAGCGGCAACCTGGGTGTATTATCCCAGGGCCACCGACAGAGGAGTTAGGTCTCTCGAGCCAAGGACTGGAGACTGTCCAGCCTTGCTACGGCCCAGCGGTGTCTGGGGCGCGACCCCCAGTCCTGCCTTCCCGTCCTCTGGCAGATGGTTCGCTGATGCCCCTTAGGGCGCGGATCCCCATCTGTCCAAGGTCTCTGTCTTGCCATGTGCCTGCCAGACTGGCCTCCGATATCACAGCAAGGTCCATGGTCCTCCCATGACAGGTTCCCACAGGGGAAGCCCTTAGCTGAACGGGTCTGGATCTACTTCCGCCAAAGCGTACTGCACCATGACTAACCTCCGTGGACCCCTACTTCAGGCAGCTCACACGGTACCGGGTGCCCTGTTGGCTCAAACGCCATCGGGTGGTTATCAGCCCAATTCCCGGTATAATCCCTTATCCTTTCGGCCCCTACACTTTTAGATCGGGGATCACGTGCTTGCATGTGAGTTAGGGTCATGTGACACTTGACCCACATAGTGGGGTAAGTCACATGTGTGACGCATAACCCAGCTTACCTCACGTGCCAGCTGCTTAGTCACATGACCAAGTCACCTCCCTCGTGGGAACAACTGTCACAGGGTCGTGATACTTCCTGCCTGCGTCACGTGGAACCAGCTCCGGACACTTCCGAATGCAAACCTGAAGATGCTACCTCCAGGACTAGAACCCGCGGCTTCGTGGCTTGCCACAGCCACAGGACTACCTGACTCGCGTTTACCGCTATGCCAACCAGCCCCCTTTTTTTTTAAATCAACAATTTAATAGCAATGCTTGATGGCAGTCTGCTTGTAAATACACACTGGTACCTACGATAAATATGACTAGTCCGAAAGAAACTGGACTGAAGGGATGTACAGTACCCTACAATAAGTTTTGCAACATGTGACCTATCTGTAATCAACAAAATTATTTCTCACAATTGCTACACTATATCAACCATGCCTAAAACACCTGGAACTAAGAATACTACTCCTGAACTTCGCTCTCTCATCTATACCAAGGCCAAAGAGAATGTTCCAATACAGGATATTGCCTCTTTTGTTGGTGCAACCGTTCTACCATTTTTCGCATTCTCAAGAACTACGATACCAGAGGTCATTTCAATGACACAGCCCAGTCTGGTAGACCTCCAAAACTAGATGAAAGGTCCCTTCATCACCTTTTTTTTTTTTTTTTATATCAACAATTTATATAGCGGTGCTCGATGGCAGTCCACTTGTAAATACACATTGGTACCTATAATAAATATGACTAGTCCGAAGGAAACCAGACTGAAGGGATGTACATAGAGGGCATATTCACCCTGTTGTCTCCTGCCTGTGCACGCGCCTCTTAGGCACATGCTCATGCTGGCTCGCTCGCTCGACCCGTGTCCCCTAACTCCTAAGAGCCAGTCATGGTTAATTCTACGTAAAGGGTCCAAACGGGCCCATAATGACAGGTTTTTTTTTTTTTTTTAAATCAACAATTTATATAGCGGTGCACGATGGCAGTCCGCTTGTAAATACACACCGGTACCTACTATAAATACGACGAGTCCGATCCAAACCAGACTGAAGGAAAATACATAGAGCGCTGCACTGCCCTGCTCTCTCGTGCCCGTGCTCGAGCTACACGACTCAAGCTCGTGCGTACTCACTTGCTAGAGCCCCGTCCCCCAGCTCCGAAGGGCCAGATGTGGTCAATTCCATGTAAAAGGTCCAAAAGGACCTATAACAGATGCTGTCGCGAAGTTTGTGGTTCGCGTATTGCTCGATCAGCGCTTCGGTCACTGGTCCTGCTGCTTTAAGATTGCCTAGGTTGCCCCGGGCAATCTCCGCTACAGAACGGCAGTCACCCGCCACCTGGATCCGGGATAAAAGCTCCCGCTGCCTTGTTGGATGCGAGATACTTAATAAACCAGTGACGCACAAATGCGTCGAACTGGCATTCAGTTGGCCTGTGCCAGTTGTGGCACTGAGTCATGACGTGGACGGAGTCTTCCGGCCCTCGTCCACAAGAGCATAAGTCGCTCTCCACGAAATTAAACCGTGCCCGATACGCATTGATCGGGGCGTGGCCGCATGCAAGTCGTGTGCGAGCATAAAGCCCATTCTCTGTCACAAGCTCCATGAAGCCCATTCTCTTCCGAGAGGGGCGTTCATAGGAATTTGGCTTTCCTGCCTCATGAAAACGAAACGTGGAAGCACCAATATATTTCTTGTTCCCAGAATTCTGGAACCAAGTGCTATGCATATCATCGTCAGCCTCCTTTCGAAGGCTGTCGGTGGTAAAGAGGGGACGGATCCCCAAGGGAACATCGAGGCTCCGAGCAAACTCGTGAGCTTCGACTTGTATTGTCCACTTCCATTTAGAAGGGACGTGCCAGAAGTCAATCCGGCGCTGCTCAGTTTCTGAGAGCCAAGCTTTCAATGATCTGCACAGTGCAATAGAATGCGACTGCACAGAGTGAGGATTACAATCGATGATGCGATTGATTGCATTCATCGAGTCCAAAAAACACATGACAGAATTAACTCCATCTTGTGCGATAGCCTTTTGGATCACCATTCGCAATCCAATAAGCTCAGCATCGTCGCTCGTTGCTTTGCCAACCGGCTGACGAATTTCAGAGACCAGTCTGCCCTCACGATACAAACGTGAAGCGGCAACAGACTGCTTGAAGGGCACTTCCGCTTTCGTGGGCACGGAGCCATCACTACTCACATAAGAGCAATCATGCTGAATCGAACACTGAGCAAGTGTCTGATCCAGCGATGCACGATAAGCTTTCACCGAGTCCTCGTCTCGGCCAAGTAGCTTATGGATCTCAAAGCGACTGCCAAACTGGTCGACAAGCCGCCTGCCCGGGTTATTTGCATCAGCAAAATAATCCGTGGTTAAAAAGAGTGGTGGTTTCAGATCCACCAGATCCTTGAGAGAGGACTTGAGCGCGGACCGCTGCCTGTCCGATAAAGCAGCGAGATTTCTCACTTTAGATGGGTCGCCCCTAGCTAAGGCGGGCATACTGATTAATCTGAGAGCATGTCTTAGATTGGAATTGGCGAGGCGGGCAGAGGACCCGATTTTCAACCTTTTGATGAACCCGCCGATAGGTTCGACACAGTGAAGTTTAGCCCCCCCCTTGCGGGGAGGCTGCTAGCCCAGGCCCAGTCCTATGATCAGACTGTTTAGCCCAGGAGCTTCGCACTCCAGCTTCAACTTAAGCAGTTACCTGGTTGTATTAGTCCAGGATCCACCGACAGAGGAGTTAGGTCTCTCGAGCCAAGGACTGGAGACTGTCCAGCCTTGCTACGGCCCAGCGGTGTCCGGGCGCTACCCACGTGCCTGCCTTCCCGTCCCCCAGCAGATGGTTCGCTGATGCCCTTAGGCGCGGATCCCCATCTGTCCAAGGTCTCTGTCTTGCCACGTGCCTCCCAGACTGGCATCCGATATCACAGCAAGGTCCATGGTCCTCCCATGACAGGTTCCCACAGGGGAAGCCCTTACTGAACGGGTCTGGATCTGCTTCTGCCTTTGGCATACTGCATGTGACTAACCATCTCGTGATCATTGCCAACGGCTCCCACTTAGACCAGGTACCCTGTTGGCTCAAACGCCATCGGGTGGTTATCAGGTCCTTCCCGGTATAGTCCCTTATCCTTTCGGCCCCTACCTTTTAAGATCAGAGATCACGTGTGGTCTGCCAGATTAAGGCATTGTCCGGCACTTACATCCCAAGGCCATCCATGCCAAGGAAAACCCAGTCACATGAGTTAGGGTCATGTGACACTTGACCCACATAGTAGGATAAGTCACATGTGTGATGCATAACCCAGCTTATGTCACGTGCCAGCTGCTTAGTCACATAACCAAGTCACCTCCCTCATGGGAACAACTATCACAGGATCATGATACTTCCTGCCCACGTCACGTGGAACCAGCTCCGGACACTTCCGAATGCAAACCTGAAGATGCCACCTCCAGGACTAGAACCCGCAGCTTCGTGGCTTGCCACAGCCACAGGACTACCTGACTTGCGTTTACCGCTATGCCAACCAGCCCCCATCCATAATGACAGGTGTCGCAGAGTTTGTGATATGCAATGAAGCTCGGTGTTTGCTTTTGTCAAACACCATGTTGACTTGATGCTCTGGGTCCCCCAGCCCAAAGGCCGGTTGCGGTTACTTCCGCGCAAAGGCCCTGCAAGGAGCCATAACCCTGAGTATCGCCCGCTGCGAGGAGGCAGTTACCCGCCCCCCAGATCCAGGATAAAAGCACCTGCTGCCTTATTAGACATTAGATACTTAACAAACCACGAGCGCACAAAGGCGTCATACTAGCATTCAATTGGTCTGTTCCAGTTATGGCACAGAGTCATAATGTGAACAGAGTCCTCAGGACCCCACCCGCAGGAGCACTCATCGCTCTCGACAAAGTTAAACCGCGCCTGATATGCATTGATCAGTGCATGTCCGCATGCGATATGACAGCAGCAAGCAAATAGCTCATTGCCTGTCACCAACTTCATGAACCCCGTTCTTTTACGAAGCGTGCGCTCATAGTACTCAGGCTTTCCAGCATCATAGAATCGAAACATGGAGGTGCTAATGTATTTCTTGATTCCTGACTTGTGGAACAAGAGGCATGCATATCATCATCCACCTCCTTGTGGAGAGTGTCTGTGGTATAAAAGGGATGAAGTCCCTGAGGTATGTCGAGGCACGCGCTGACTCGTGCACTTCGACTTGGATAGCCCACTTCCAAGAAGAGGGACATGCCAGAATGAAATCTGGTGCAGCTCGGACCGGGCGAACAAGCATGCAGTGAGGTGCACAGTGTAATAGAATGTGACTGCACAGAGTGGGGGTTTTTTTTTTTTTTTTTTTTAATTCAACAATTTATATAGCGGTGCATGGGGGCAGTCCACTTGTAAATACACCCAGGTATCTACGATAAATACGACTAGTCCGAGAAAACAGACTGAAGGGAACTACATGGAGGGCTACACTGCCCTGCTCTCTCGTGCCCGCGCTCGAACCATATGGCTCGAGCTCGCGCGTAGTCACTCGCTCGAGCACCGTCCCCCAGCCCCAAAGGGCCGGTTGTGGTCAATTCCATGTAAAAGGTCCAAGAGGACCTATAACGATACTGTTGCGGAGTTTGCAGTTCGCATAACGCTTGGTCAGTGCTTCGGTCACTGATCCGACTGTTTCCAGATTGTCCAGGTTACCCCGGATGATCTCCGCTACAGAACGGCAGTCATCCGCCGCCTGGATCCGGAATGAAAGCACCTGCAGCCTTATTAGATGTCAAGTACTTAATGAACCAGTGACGCACAAAGGCGTCGAACTGGCGTTCAATTGGCCTGTGCCAGTTATGGCACTGAGTCATGACGTGGACGGAGTCTTCAACCCCTCGTCCGCAAGAGCATAAATTGCTATCGACAAGATTAAACCGTGCCCGATACGCATTGATCGGAGCATGGCCGCATGCAAGACGTGAACAGCGGGCATAAAGCTCGTTGTCTGTCACTAACTTCATGAAGCCCATTCTCTTCTGAGAGGGGCGTTCATAGGAATTTGGCTTTCCTGCTTGGTGAAAACGAAATGTGGAAGCACCAATGTATTTCTTGTTCCCAGAATTCTGGAACCAAGTGCTATGCATATCATCGTCAGCCTCCTTTCGAAGGCCATCGGTGGTATAGAGGGGACGCAGTCCCAGGGGAACATCCAGGCTCCGGGCAAACTCGTGAGCCTCGACTTGTATTGCCCACTTCCATTTGGAAGGGACGTGCCAGAATTCAATCTGGCACTGCTCGGACTCAGAGAGCCAAGCTTCCAGTGATGCACAAAGTGCAATAGAGTGTGACTGCACAGAGTGGGGATTACAATCGATGATGCGATTGATTGCATTCATCGAATCCAAAAAGCACATGACAGAATTAACTCCATCTTGTGCGATAGCCTTTTGGATTGCCATTCGCAACCCAATGAGCTCAGCATCATCGCTCATTGATTTACCAACTGGCTGACGAATCTCGGAGACCAACCTGCCCTCGCGATAAACACGCGAAGCTGACACAGACTGCTTAAGTGACACTTCTGCTTTCGCAGGCACGGAGCCATCGCTACTCACATAAGAGCAATCATGCTGGATCGAACACTGGGAAAGTGTTTGATCCAGCGATGCGTGGTAAGCCTTGACCGAGTCCTCGTCTCGGCCAAGTAACTTATGGATCTCAAAGTGACTGCCAAACTCATCGACAAGCCGCCTGCCCGGGTTATTTGCATCAGCAAAATAATCCGTGGTTAGAAAGAGTGGTGGTTTCAGATCCACCAAATCCTTGAGTGGGGACTTAAGCGCAGCACGCTGTCTGTCTGACAAAGAAGCGAGATTTCTCACTTTAGATGGGTTACCCCCAACTGAGGCGGGCGTACTAATGGATCTGAGGGCATGCCTCAGATTGGAGTTAGCTAAGTGGGCAGACGAGCTGACTTTCAGCCTTTTAATGAACCCGCCAATAGGTTCGACGCAGGCCATTGTCTCAGCTGCACCCTCAGGAGTGGTGCGAAACTGTCCATTAATCCAAATGCATGCTTTACGCTGCATTTGGCGTAGTTGTTTCAACAGTGCGACATTACGCATGCCGGGGCCCCAGTAGCCCAGTGGTTATCATCACCACCAAAGACTGGAGAGGTGGCTGTGCACCACCAGAAGGGTTGGGGTTCGATTCCCCTCATCCTCAGTACCCATAAAGCTGGGAAAGGCATGTGACCTATCAGAGGTTACTATCACATGCTCGGTTCACACGGGTCAGGTAATGCTGACACCGTGGGAAAGATTGGTTGCATTGATCACCTGGCCTGGGTGCGGTGCCTGAATTGATAACTCGGGGCCCGGGTTCAAGGAGTCACGTGACATTTATAGGATGGCACATGATCCAGGTGGGAGCGATTGATCGTACCCCAAAGTGGCACACTAGACCTTGAGTCTGGTGTCCCGTGCCTGAAATGGTCATGTGGTATCATGTGATCAAGTAGGGAGCGAAAGCATAGGAGGTGGTAAGCAGGGTAGAATATATACAGAACAAGCCGAATGTCTGGGTGATTCCAGGCCAGGCCATCCCTCACCACAGACAGTCACGGTCCGGTATCACCGAGCCATCCGCTGACATAGAGTGGTCATTAGTCCCAGTAGTATGACACCTGTGAGTACCTGCGAAGTGGGCCGCTCCCTGAAAAGAAACTCAGGGACCGGGTCCATGGACACTCGGGGACTCCAGGGGAGGGTGTGGGAATGAGTCGAGTCCTGGGTTCCTTGGAACTAAACGGGGGGGGCTCCTGGTGTCAGAAACCAATCCCTGGCTCCTTCGGGAGAGCACAACCAGGGCTGGCTGGTGGCAAGGCAGAGACCAGGGACAAGTAGGGGATCCGCATTGATAACAAAGCGAACCACTTGCCCTGGAATGGGAAACGGTAGTAAGCGGGGCTCTCTGTGAACTCCCTGCTGAAGAGCGAGCCATGGCAGGTCGGGACAGTCTCCCGCAACCTGGCCGGAGTGGTGCTAACAAACTCCTCTGTCGGTTCATGGACTGATGAGGTCCATTGGGTCTGAGTTGACTCCAGGATGCACTGTAATGGTGGGCTCCCCCTCGCAAGAGCGGGCGAAGCGCAGGGCTCTGCTATATGCAGGGCCCTGAATCTTGTAAATTGTTGATTTAAAAAAAAAAAAAAAAAAAGACATTACGCATGCCATTGAAGTTCCACAATAAACAGCCGTACGTTGCGATGGGACGCGCGCATGACAAGTAGAGAATGCGTTTCTGTTGAGGGATAAGCCCCGAACAGAATTGCCCAACATTTGGAAGGCCCTGGCAGTAGTCAAGGCCTTCGTAGCATAGAATCGAACATGCTCCTTAAAAGAAAGGTGTGTGTCCAAGAAGAAACCAAGGTATCGCCAGACATCCTTGGGTCGAAGCGGGGTATTGCCCGTAAATGGAGCAAAACCCAAGTCAATAGACGGACGAGGGTCCATACTATTGCGCGAAAAGTGCTGTAGTTCAGTCTTGTTGTGTTCTACAACAAGACCAAAGTCAGTGAAGAGGTTATGCACAGAGGCATAAGCCCTCTGCAGTTTCGGAACATTGTCCGATGTGGATTTGGACTGAGCGATGATCAGTCCGTCATCGACAAATGACATGATTACTGGCATATCACCAGCTTTCTGATAAAGTTTCAGTACTGGCGCCAAGTAAAGCGCTGACAATACTGGGGAGAGTGCAGAGCCTTGCCCAACTCCCACGTCGGCATCGAACTCTGGAGAGATGGCACTACGCCAGGCATAAGAAGTTTTGCGCCCAATGAGATATGATTCAAAGAACTTTGACACCTGTTGTGCAAAGCCTCTGTGTTGAAGAATCTTCACCAACATACGATGGTTGAGTGAAGGAAAATACTGAGCGACATCGAAAGCGATGACACTCGTTTTGAATCCCTTAGACCACCCCTGACGGATGATATGGGTAAGGAAGACCCCAGCATCCTCAGTTGAGTTCTGACGGATGCCGCCGAACTGCTTCAGATCGAAGATAGCAAATTTGGTCGCTTCGTACTGCATATGTCGCGCTAGCATCTTCTCGACGAGCTTGCTGAGGGTATTCAAAAGCACAATCGGACAAAGGCTTTCGGGGTATCATATGCAGGTTTGCCAGGTTTCGGAATGATAACCGACAAACTCTGCTTGAAGTAAGAGGGCCAGTGCCCCAACTCTAGACATGCATTTGCAATGTTCAAGATGAATGCAGCTATGTGAGGAAATTTCACCAGCTGTTTAATGTGGTTCCAAGACAGATGGTCTGGTTCTGGTGCCGACGTATTGCTACAGGGCTCTAAGGACTCTCGGAGCTCGGTAGCAGAGAACGGGACCCAGTCCCGTACTGGATGCGCTTCAAGATCGTTGAGGCGATCCAACTTAACTGTGCGATCAGACGCAGCATTATAAGACTTATCAAGCGCATTCCAAAGCGCTTCGATAGAATTACAAGGCTGTCCCTGGAACGAGATAGCTTCATAATCAGGTAGGGGTCTCTGCTTTGTCCATGCAGCTAGATCCCATGGACAACGAGACTTTTCTGCAACCTCCCTGATCCGTTGATCAAAGAAGGCACGCTTAGCATCTTTGACAGCTCGCCGCCAGATGCGATGATCTCTTTCAGATCGGGTTTGTCTGAAAGTATCAAGAGTCTCAGAGCAGTGTTGGTTCCACCAACCCTTGCTCCGTTTTGAGAGCTTGCATTCCTTAGAATGGAGATTCCAAGCTTGATCAGTGGCCTTTGATAGTGTCGACAAGACACTCTTGAGGTCGTTATTAGTCTCGATAGGGACAGTGTCCATTCTGAGAAGATCACCAGCAATATCGGATATAAACTCCGGCATGCTGTCCTTACTTAGCGTTCGTCGCTGGACGGATAGGTCTAGCAGAGGAACATCCAATACAAGTGACAATGGGACATGGTCCGATGTCAGCTTGAGCACATCAATCATGCGAGGATGGCAATCCCCACTATCAATGGGGATGAACATCAAATCAATAACCGAGGGCCGAAGCTCGGGGTTATGTGAAATGAATGTCGGCCTAGGGTTGCTAGGTTCCGACCATTCCAGACCGAGATCAAGAGCTGCATTACACAGCATCTCCCCTCGAGACCGCTGCGAATTATGAACTCTATCCCAGAGTTCATAATGACAATTGAAATCCCTCCGAGATAAACTAAGTTGGGGAAATCGGGGCGCTCAGCACAATCATGCAAAAGACGAATCGCGCTAGCATCTACATCAGAGTAGGCGTTAGCGAGAAAGAGTGGCTCACCAGGGGTGGTGAAGCTGATAATCATAAGATCGCAGCTATCAATTAGGTCGCGACGAAGGGATAGACATAGGTGACGAAGCCTCTTATGTACATAGGCCATGACTCGAGGAGGGTCCTTGAGAGATGATCGGCGAACGATGCAGGTCCAATCCGGATGGGTGGGACCTCCGATTACTGCCTCGCCTCAACATTGTGGGCAGATGGGGCATGTCTTATGAGATTCCAAGCGGGCTCTTGGAAAAACAAAATATCATAATCCTCTCCAAGAGTAGAGAGGAGCATGTCCATATGTACATATTTTCTATTTACATTCTGAGAGAAAATATGAAAAGAAGAAATCAATGACGTCCTTTTTTTTTTTTTTTTTTTTTTTTTTTAAATCAACAATTTATATAGCGGTGCACGGTGGCAGTCCGCTTGTAAATACACACAGGTACCTACTATAAATACGACGAGTCCGATCCAAACCAGACTGAAGGAAAATACATAGAGGGCTACAGTGCCCTGCTCTCTCGTGCCCCGGCTCGAGCTAAAAGACCCGAGCTTGTGCATACTCGCTTGCTTGAGCACCGTCCCCCAGCCCCAAGGGGCCGGTTGTGGTCAATTCCACGTAAAAGGTCCAAAAGGACCTATAACGGATGCTGTCGCAAAGTTTGCGGTTCGCATAATGCTCGATCAGCGCTTCGGCCGCTGGTCCTACTGCCTAAAGATTGCCTAGGTTGCCCCGGGCGATCTCCGCTACAGAGCGGCAGTCACCCGCCGCCTGGATCCGGAATAAAAGCTCCTGCCGCCTTGTTGGATGCAAGGTACTTGATAAACCAGTGACGCACAAATGCGTCGAACTGGCGTTCAGTTGGCCTGTGCCAGTTGCGGCACTGAGTCATGACATGGACGGAGTCTTCCGGCCCTCGTCCGCAAGAGCATAAGTCGCTCTCAATGAAATTAAACCATGCCCGATACGCATTGATCGGGGCGTGGCCGCATGCAAGTCGTGCACAGCGCGAAGTTTAGCCCCCCCCTTGCGGGGAGGCTGCTACCTAGGTGGGTCTGCCAGATTAAGGCTATTGTCCAGCACTTTCACCCCAGGGCCATCCACGCCCAGGGGAACCCTTAACCTAGGACTCCTTATGTGGGTCCAGTGTGCATCCGTCGGGCTTACGCCCTCCCTATTTGGTCTGCGGACCCCCCTTGCCAACGGCCGAGGCCTCCCCAAATTGGGTGTGGACTCAGGGATGGTACCGTCTTACTCAGCTGCAGTCTGCCGGATTAAGGCTTTTTGTCCGACACTTGCACCCCAAGGCCATCCACGCCAAGGGGAACCGTTTTAAGCCTGCCAAGTAGGTCGGCATGGACTTTCACCTACACACTGGGGTCCCCAGAGTCCCACGGAACCCAGGAGTTCGCACTTCGGATTCAACTTAAGCGGCAACCTGGGTGTATTATCCCAGGGCCACCGACAGAGGAGTTAGGTCTCTCGAGCCAAGGACTGGAGACTGTCCAGCCTTGCTACGGCCCAGCGGTGTCTGGGGCGCGACCCCCAGTCCTGCCTTCCCGTCCTCTGGCAGATGGTTCGCTGATGCCCCTTAGGGCGCGGATCCCCATCTGTCCAAGGTCTCTGTCTTGCCATGTGCCTGCCAGACTGGCCTCCGATATCACAGCAAGGTCCATGGTCCTCCCATAACAGGTTCCCACAGGGGAAGCCCTTAGCTGAACGGGTCTGGATCTACTTCCGCCAAAGCGTACTGCGCCATGACTAACCTCCGTGGACCCCTACTTCAGGCAGCTCACACGGTACCGGGTGCCCTGTTGGCTCAAACGCCATCGGGTGGTTATCAGCCCAATTCCCGGTATAATCCCTTATCCTTTCGGCCCCTACACTTTTTAGATCGGGGATCACGTGCTTGCACGTGAGTTAGGGTCATGTGACACTTGACCCACATAGTGGGGTAAGTCATATGTGTGACGCATAACCCAGCTTACGTCACGTGCCAGCTGCTTAGTCACATGACCAAGTCACCTCCCTCGTGGGAACAACTGTCACAGGGTCGTGATACTTCCTGCCCGCGTCACGTGGAACCAGCTCCGGACACTTCCGAATGCAAACCTGAAGATGCCACCTCCAGGACTAGAACCCACGGCTTCGTGGCTTGCCACAGCCACAGGACTACCTGACTCGCGTTTACCGCTATGCCAACCAGCCCTTTTTTAATGAGCGTCCCCTTGGACCGGGGACCACAGCCGAGGCTGTGCTACCCGAGGAGACGCTCATGATGTGTCGGCCTCCGCATTACGCTGCAGGGAGGCATTAGGATGATTGCTACCTGATCGTTTGCGATCACATACCAGCCTATAGTGTTCCTTGATCCACTCTGGATCAAAGCGATTTTTCCAGAAGGGACACTTCCGGTCATCGGTGGAATGGTCTCGGCTGCAGCTGAGACACTTAGGAGGATGAGGGCAGGGCTGGCCCGCCGGAGTAGCCTCGCGAGGAGGGTTAGCCTTGGGTCGAGCCTTGCAGCAAGACACCAGGGTGCGATGGTGTTCCTTTCTGTGAGATTCCCCACAGATCGGGCAGCGGAGAGATTGCTGGTTGCACTTCAACGCAGAGTGCCCCAGCGCCAGCAGCGTTCGCAAAGAGGAACTCCCGGCGAAGAGAGAGCGGCCTTGAATCGGCAACGCCAATTCCTGACCATAACTGTACAATTGTCCAGAGCTTTTACGTTCTGGCCAGTTGACATGTCTTCGATGTTGAACCAGACGGTTGCAGTATCGGAATTCTTGGAGTTGCGCATGACACGCGGTACCCCAACGAGAGTAATGAGATCCGAGAAGGAGCCTATCAAGACACCTATGATGACAGGTCTTAACCTTTCCAAGGCAATGGCACCTCAGACTCCAGAGGAAGCGGACTTTATGAAGAACATCCCCTACCTCAGTGCTGTTGGATCACTCCAGTACTTAGCCACCATGACTAGACCAGATATAGCAGCTGCTGTGTCATGCCTAGGACGCTTCAACTCGAATTCTGGTCCACAGCATTGGAATACAGTCAAGCATTTGCTGAGAGAGGGCCCCAGTAGCCTAGTGGTTTAATTGCCACTAAAGACTGGAGAGGTGGCTGTGCAGCCACTGGAAAGGTTGTGGGTTCGATTCCCACTCATCCCCTGTACCTTGAAAGTAGGGATAGGCATGTGACCCATCATCGGTTACAGTCATGTGCTCAGTGACTCAGGTTGGTAATCAACTCTGAGGCAGTACCATGGTCATATGACCTTCCGTAACTAGGGTGGTAACCTGGTCACGTGATAGGGATGATCGTGGGAGCCCAAAGTGGCAGGTCAGGTGACCCCTGACAGGCCATGCCTGAAATGGTCACGTGATTAATCATATGATCAAGTAGGGAGCGAAAGCATAGGGCGCGATAAGCGGGGGAGAGACGTGAGAACCACCCGACCTATGATGCGCACCCTGTAATGGGGCGTTCCAGAGCATGTGCGCTTCTGGAAGGTGCCGCGCACCCTGTAATAGGGAGTCTCTTCGGACTGCGAGCTTAGGACAGGACACCCCCACCAGTTAATCTCACGCCCAGTCTAACCAACTGGATTAGGCTGAGAACCTGGTCGTTAGTCAGCATTGGTAGTATGGACCGGTCCTTGGGCACACTTGGGGAGTCCCCAGGCCCAGGGGTAGCCACTACATGATCATAAAGCACTGCTCAGGTGGGAGCCTGAGACCTCCTTGTGGGGCATGCATAACCGGGTTAAGCATGGGTGTAGAACTCCCTGGCCTAGGCCTTAGGTCTAGGGGTGCACACTAGGGCTAGACGCTGGCAAGGCAGAGACCTAAGACACGATTGGGGATCCGCGCCCTCTGGGCATCAGCGAACCACGTGCTCAGGAACGGGAAAATTAAAGTAGGTGGGGCTTACCAATATCCAGCTTGCTCTCGGCTTGGCCTCTTGGTAACTCGCTCCCTGGCCGAAATTCGGACCGTGGCGGACCAGGGCAGTCCCCTGACTCTGGCCCGAGAGGACTCATCCTCTGCTGGTTCACCTGGATGACTAATCCAGGCTTTGAATCCAAGTTGATTCCGAGGTCTAGACACAGAATTCCACCGTTTAGTCTAGCACCTATCCTGCAAAGGAGACAGTGATAAGGGTCCTCCACTTGGAGGGCCCTAAACTTCGCGTATTTATAGTAGGTACCGGTGTGTATTTACAAGCGGACTGCCATCACGCACCGCTATATAAATTGTTGATTTAAAAAAAAAAAAAAAAAAAAGCATTTGCTGAGATACTGCAAAGGGACTTTGGATCTCAAGCTGACATACTCTGGAGATCTTGGTCCAGAGATGTTTACATCATTCTGTGATGCTTCCCATGGTGATTGCCCGGACTCTGGATGCTCAACTGGTGGATATGTAACAATCCTTGGTGGTGGAGCTATTGGATGGTCATCCAAACTGCAGCCTTTTGTCACGCTTTCTACAACTGAAGCGGAGTATATTGCTGCAGTAGAAGCTGGAAAGGAGATCTTATGGATGCGCAACATTATGCAGGAGATGGGATACCCTGTGTTGCAAGCATCACCACTCAAGATTGACAATCAGTCTGCACTGAGTGTCACAAAGAATCCAGAGCATCATGGGCATATGAAACAGCTAGATTTGCGATACTTCTGGCTTAGGGATACAGTGGAGCAGAAGAGGATATGGCCTGAGTTTATTCCAGGAACTGAACAAGTTGCAGACTTGTTAAGACAGTTCAGGTCAGGGGGAGGTGTTAGAAATGCCCCTCCTGTCCGGACTTGTGCATAGGACAGGACCCAGGCTATGTGCCTAGCAATGCACACAGCCTATAGCTGTGTGCGCAGCAATGCGCAGCCTGTGGCTGCGTCCGCAGCAATGCACAGCACAAGCTGTGCACGCAGTAATGCGCAGTAAATGGCTGTGTCCGCAGCAGTGCACAGCCTACAGCTGTGCCCGCAGCAATGCGCAGCCATAGGCTGCGCACACAGCCTTCTACACGTATATATAGGTAGCACAGAGCGCCTTGAAGTCCCCAGTGTTCTCACTCAGGACTTCTAGGCAAGTACTTGTACATACTCAATTACTAGTGTTCTCACTCAGGACTTCTAGGTTCTAAGGCTCGTCCAGAGTGTTCCCTGTGCCTAGCTTCAACAGCGTATTGCCTCGGTAGACCCGGGATGAATATACGGATTGTCTAAGTGCATCTGCTTTCGTGGGCACAGCGCCATCACTACTGGTGTATACACAGTTGGGCTCAAGCTGGCACTCAGCGAGCGCCTGTTCGAGTGATGCACGATAAGCCTTGACAGAGTCTTCATCTCTGCCAAGTAGCTTATGGATCTCAAGGCGGCTGCTGAACTGATCAACGAGCCGCCTGCCCGGATTATTTGCATCTGCGAAATAGTCCATGGATAGAAAGTTAGGTAGTTTAAGGTCCACCAAATCCATGAGAGGGGACTTGAGTGCAGTACGCTGCCTATCCGAGAGGGAGGTCAAGTTCTTCGACCTCGAAGGGTCACCAGCCGCCTCAGGCGGAGTGGTAAGAGCTCTGAGGGCATGCCTCAAGTTGGTGTTGGCCAGCCAGGCAGAGGACCCTACCTTCAACCATTTAATGAACCCAGTGATAGGCTCGACACAGGCCATGGTTTCAGCTGCACCCTCCGGAGTAGTGTGGAACTGGCCATTAATCCAGATGCAAGCCTTATGCTGCATCTGGCATAGCTGCTTCAACAGTGCGACATTGTGCATACCATTGAAGTTCCATAACAAACAGCCATACGTCGCGATGGGATGCACGCACGACAAGTAAAGAATTCGTTTCTGTTTGGGGGATAGCCCTCACACAGAATTGCCCAACATCTGGAAGGCCCTGGCAGTAGTCAGCGCTTTCGTTGCATAGAAACGAACGTGCTCCTTGAAAGATAGGTGTGCGTCCAAGAAGAACCCAAGGTATCTCCACACATCCTTGGATTGCAAAGGAGTGTTGCCCATGAACGGGGCAAACCCCAAATCAATAGAAGGACGTGGGTCCTTACTATTGCGTGATAAATGCTGCAGTTCGGTTTTGTTGTGTTCAACAACAAGACTGAAGTCCGTAAAATTTATATAGCGGTGCCGGTGGCAGTCCGCTTGTAAATACACCCAGGTATCTACAATAAATACGACTAGTCCGAGATAAAACAGACTGAAGGGAGCTACATGGAGGGCTACAATGCCCTGCTCTCTCGTGCCCGCGCTCGAGCTAAAAGGCCCGAGCTCATGCATACTCACTTGCTTGAGCACTGTCCCCCAGCCCCGAAGGGCCAGTTGTGGTCAATTCAACGAGCTTTATGCTCGCTGTTCACGTCTCGCATGCGGCCATGCTCCGATCAATGCGTATCGAGCACGGTTTAATTTTGTCGATAGCGATTTATGCTCTTGCGGACGAGGGGCTGAGGACTCCGTCCACGTCATGACTCAGTGCCGTAACTGGCACAGGCCAACTGAACGCCAGTTCGACGCCTTTGTGTGTCACTGGTTCATTAAGTACCTGACATCTAATAAGGCTGCAGGTGCTTTCATTCCGGATCCAGGCGGCGGGTGACTGCCGTTCTGTAGCGGAGATCATCCAGAGTGACCTGGACAATCTGGAAACAGTCGGGTCAGTGACCGAAGCACTGACCGAGCATTATGCGAACTGCAAACTCTGCAACAGTATCATTATAGGTCCTCTTGGACCTTTTACGTGGAATTGACCACAACCGGCCCTCTGGGGCTGGGGGATGGTGCTCGAGCGAGTGAGTACGCATGAGCTCGAGCCATATGTTTCGAGCGCGGGCACGAGAGAGCAGGGCAGTGTAGCCCTCCATGTAGCTCCCTTCAGTCTGTTTTATCTCGGACTAGTCATATTTATCGTAGATACCTGGGTGTATTTACAAGCGGACTGCCACCGGCACCACTATATAAATTGTTGATTTAAAAAAAAAAAAAAAAGTTGTGGTCAATTCCATGTAAAAGGTCCAAAAGGACCTATAACGGATGCTGTCGCAAAGTTTGCGGTTCGCATAGTGCTCGATCAGTGCTTTGGTCGCTGGTCCTACTGCTTTAAGATTGCCTAGGTTGCCCCGGGCAATCTCCGCTACAGAGTGGCAGTCACCCACTGCCTGGATCCGGGATAAAAGCTCCCGCAGCCTTGTTGGATGCGAAGTACTTGATAAACCAGTGACGCACAAATGCATCAAACTGGCGTTCAGTTGGCCTGTGCCAGTTGTGGCACTGAGTCATGACGTGGACGGAGTCTTCCGGCCCTCGTCCACAAGAGCATAAGTCGCTCTCCACGAAATTAAACCGTGCCCGATACGCATTGATCGGGGCGTGGCTGCATGCAAGTCGTGTGCGAGCATAAAGCCCATTCTCTGTCACAAGCTCCATGAAGCCCATTCTCTTCCGAGAGGGCGTTCATAGGAATTTGGCTTTCCTGCCTCATGAAAACGAAACGTGGAAGCACCAATATATTTCTTGTTCCCAGAATTCTGGAACCAAGTGCTATGCATATCATCGTCAGCCTCCTTTCGAAGGCTGTCGGTGGTAAAGAGGGGACGGATCCCCAAGGGAACATCAAGGCTCCGAGCAAACTCGTGAGCTTCGACTTGTATTGTCCACTTCCATTTAGAAGGGACGTGCCAGAAATCGATCCGGTGCTGCTCAGTTTCTGATAGCCAAGCTTTCAAAGATCTGCACAGTGCAATAGAATGCGACTGCACAGAGTGAGGATTGCAATCAATGATGCGGTTGATTGCATTCATCGAGTCCAAAAAACACATGACAGAATTGACTCCATCTTGTGCAATAGCCTTTTGGATCGCCATTCGCAATCCAGTAAGCTCAGCATCATCGCTGGTTGCTTTACCAACCAGTTGACGAATTTCAGAAACCAGTCTGCCCTCACGATACACACGCGAAGCGGCAACAGACTGCTTGAAGGGCACTTCTGCTTTCGTGGGCATGGAGCCGTCACTACTCACATAAGAGCAATCATGCTGGACCGAACACTGAACAAGTGTCTGATCCAGCGATACACGATAAGCTTTCACCGAGTCCTCATCTCGGCCAAGTAGCTTATGGATCTCAAAGTGACTGCCAAACTGGTCGACAAGCCACTGCCTGGGTTATTTGCATCAGCAAAATAATCCGTAGTTAAAAAGAGTGGTGGTTTCAAATCCACCAGATCCTTGAGAGGGGAGTTGAGCACAGATCGCTGCCTGTCCGATAGAGCAGCGAGATTTTGTTAGAAATGCCCCTTCTGTCCGGACTTGTGCATAGGACAGGACCCAGGCTATGCGCCTAGCAATGCACACAGCCTATGGCTGTGTGCGCAGCAATGCACAGCCTGTGGCTGCGTCCGCAGCAATGCACAGCACAAGCTGTGCGTGCAGTAATGCGCAGTAAATGGCTGTGTCCGCAGCAGTGCACAGCCTACAGCTGTGCCCGCAGCAATGCGCAGCCATAGGCTGCGCACACAGCCTTCTACACATATATATAGGTAGCACAGAGCACCTTGAAGTCCCCAGTGTTCTCACTCAGGACTTCTAGGCAAGTACTTGTACATAACTCAATTACTAGTGTTCTCACTCAGGACTTCTAGGTTCTAAGGCTCGTTCAGAGTGTTCCCTGTGCCTAGTTTTAACAGGTTATGGGCCCCGGCCTCTAACAGCCTTATCAGACATACACCAAGAGTCTGGACTTCCTTCCATCTTTCCCTTTCCTTGACTGTACTAGCCTGGAGTTCACTGTCCTTATAGGGTGTGTCTAAGTTTAGTAGATAGGAGCACCAACTGTTGGGACTGGTCTTCATTTGAAGCAGTCTTTACTCCACCAGTAGAAAACCAGGTAGTCATTCCTGTGACTCTGGGGTTAGGCCTTTGTGCTGACAACTGGTGCTCAGTAGATAGCCTTTTACTTTACTTAAGTAGACCAAGGGCACTTTCAGTAGCTAGACCTTTCTTGACACACACTCTCCTGAGGGCAAGGCCAGTAGCACAGTCTCTCTCTCTGTTGTGGAACCCTGCCCAAGCAAGAGGATTGTGGTTGTATTCCCAACCTCCCATCATTCCATTCCATTCCATCTCCTTGCCTCTATCCCTTTGCCATCTCCCTGCCTCTAGCATCTTGCCATCATGTCTTCCTCTACTTCCATGCCTTCATTCACCAAACTCAACTCCACCAACTATCCTACTCGGTCTGGAGAAATGGAGGCTTGGCTCAGAGCCTGTGGCCTTTGGAGGATTGTCTCTGGTTCAAATCCAAGACCAGTAGACTCCACTTCTGCTGAAGCATGGGACCTAAAGTCAGACAAAGCAGCTGGCCAGCTCTATCTTATGGTGGAGCAGGAACAGAGAATTCATTTCCATGGGATTAAAGATGATCCTGTGAAGATGTGGGCTGCTTTGGAAAAGGTCCATCTTCAAAAGAAGCCTGGCTCCAGGTTCAATGCCTATGATGATCTCTTCTCAATCAGGAAGAAGGAGGATGAAACTCTGCAATCCCTTATGAACAGAGTTGAGGACTGTCTGGTCAAAATCCAAAATTTTCACCCAGCAGACTTCACTCTATCTAGCCTGGATAGTGAACTTGCTTCCATGGCCTTGATCAGAGCTCTTCCTGAGGAGTACAACTCTTTTGTCTCCTCCCTTCTTCTTCATGACAAGCTTGACAAAGACACTATCAAACAAGCCTTTGTCACTGAAGAGATTCAAAGGACTAGAAGATCTGCTGATGCTGCAGAATCTGCCTTAAAGGCTACCACTAGGGGCTGGTTGGCATAGCGGTAAACGCGAGTCAGGTAGTCCTGTGGCTGTGGCAAGCCACGAAGCCGCGGGTTCTAGTCCTGGAGGTAGCATCTTCAGGTTTGCATTCGGAAGTGTCCGGAGCTGGTTCCACGTGACGTGGGCAGGAAGTATCACGACCCTGTGACAGTTGTTCCCACGAGGGAGGTGACTTGGTCATGTGACTAAGCAGCTGGCACGTGACATAAGCTGGGTTATGCGTCACACATGTGACTTACCCCACTATGTGGGTCAAGTGTCACATGACCCTAACTCATGTGCAAGCACGTGATCCCCGATCTAAAAGTGTAGGGGCCGAAAGGATAAGGGATTATACCGGGAATTGGGCTGATAACCACCCGATGGCGTTTGAGCCAACAGGGCACCCGGTACCATGTGAGCTGCCTGAAGTAGGGGTCCACGGAGGTTAGTCATGGCGCAGTACGCTTTGGCGGAAGTAGATCCAGACCCGTTCAGCTAAGGGCTTCCCCTGTGGGAACCTGTCATGGGAGGACCATGGACCTTGCTGTGATATCGGAGGCCAGTCTGGCAGGCACATGGCAAGACAGAGACCTTGGACAGATGGGGATCCGCGCCCTAAGGGGCATCAGCGAACCATCTGCCAGAGGACGGGAAGGCAGGACTGGGGGTCGCGCCCCAGACACCGCTGGGCCGTAGCAAGGCTGGACAGTCTCCAGTCCTTGGCTCGAGAGACCTAACTCCTCTGTTGGTGGCCCTGGGATAATACACCCAGGTTGCCGCTTAAGTTGAATCCGAAGTGCGAACTCCTGGGTTCCGTGGGACTCTGGGGACCCCAGTGTGTAGGTGAAAGTCCATGCCGACCTACTTGGCAGGCTTAAACGGTTCCCCTTGGCGTGGATGGCCTTGGGGTGCAAGTGTCGGACAAAAAGCCTTAATCCAGCAGACCGCAGCTGAGTAAGACGGTACCATCCCTGAGTCCACACCCAATTTGGGGAGGCCTCGGCCGTTGGCAAGGGGGGGTCCGCAGACCAAATAGGGAGGGCGTAAGCCCGACGGATGCACACTGGACCCACATAAGGAGTCCTAGGTTAAGGGTTCCCCTGGGCGTGGATGGCCCTGGGGTGAAAGTGCTGGACAATAGCCTTAATCTGGCAGACCCACCTAGGTAGCAGCCTCCCCCGCAAGGGGGGGGCTAAACTTCGTGGTTTGCCTCGGACTAGTCGTATCTATAGTAGGTACCTTGGTGTATTTACAAGCGGACTGCCACCATGCACCGCTATATAAATTGTTGATATAAAAAAAAAAAAAAAAAGCTACAGGGCTCCAAGGACTCTCGGAGCTCTGTAGCAGAGAACGGGACCCAATCCCGCTCTGGATGCGCTTCAAGGTCATTGAGGCGTCCAAGTTAACTGCACGGTCAGATGCAGCGTTATAAGACTTATCAAGCGCACTCCAAAGCGCTTCGATAGAGTTGCAAGGCTGTCCTCCATTCCGAGAAGATCACCAGCAATATCGGAGATAAACTCCGGCACGCTGTCTGTGCTTAATGTTCGTCGCTGGATGGATAAGTCTAGCAGAGGAACGTCCAGTACAAGTGACATCGGTACATGGTCCGATGTTAGCTTGAGTGCATCTATCATGCGAGGATGACAATCCCCACTATTGATGGGGACGAACATCAGGTCAATAACCGAGGGCCGAAGCTCCGGGTTATGTGAAATGAAAGTCGGTCCAGGATTACTAGGTTCCGACCATTCTAGACCGAGGTCAAGAGCTGCATTACACAGCATCTCTCCTCGAGAGCGCTGTGAATTATGAACTCCATCCCAGAGTTCATAATGACAATTGAAGTCCCCTCCGAGATAAATCAAGTTGGGGAAATCGGGACGCTCTGCACAATCATGCAAGAGACGGATGGCGCTAGCATCCACATCAGAGTATGCATTAGCGAGAAAGAGAGGCTCGCCAGGGGTGGCAAAGCTAACAATCATAAGATCGCGACTATCAACTAGGTCACGACGAAGGGATGGACGCAGGCGATGAAGCCTGTTATGTACGTAGGCCATAACCCGAGGAGGATCCTCGAGAGATGATCGGCGGACGATACAGGTCCAGTCTGGATGAGTGGGACCACCAATTACTGCCTCGCCCTCAACATTGAGGGCAGACGGAGCGTGTCTTATGAGATTCCAAGCGGGTTCTTGGAAAAACAGAATATCATAATCCCTCCCGAGAGTAGAGAGGAGCATGTCCATGTGTACATATTTTCTATTTACATTCTGAGAGAAAATATGAAAAGAAGAAATCAATGAGCGTCCCCTTGAACCAGGGACCACAGCCGAGGCTGTGCTACCCGAGGAGACACTCATGATGCATCGGCCTCCGCATTACGCTGCGGGGAGGCATTAGGATGATTGCTACCTGATCGTTTGCGATCACATACCAGCTTATAGTGTTCCTTGATCCAATCTGGATCAAAGCGATTTTTCTAGAAGGGACACTTCCGGTCGTCGGTGGAATGGTCTCGGCTGCAGCTGAGACACTTAGGAGGATGAGGGCAGGGCTGGCCCACCGGAGTAGCCTCGCGAGGAGGGTTAGCCTTGGGTCGAGCCTTGCAGCACGACGCCAGGGTACGATGGTGTTCCTTTCTGTGAGATTCCCCACAGATCGGGCAGCGGAGAGATTGCTGGTTGCACTTCAATGCAGAGTGCCCCCAGCGCCAGCAGCGTTCGCAAAGAGGAACTCCCGGCGAAGAGAGAGCAGCCTTGAATCAGCAACGCCAATTCCTGACCATAACTGTACAATTGTCCAGAGCCTTTACGTTCTGGCCAGTTGACGTGTCTTCGATGTTGAACCAGACGGTTGCAGTATCGGAATTCTTGGAGTTGCGCATGACACGCGGTACCCCAACGAGAGTAATGAGATCCGAGAAGGAGCCTATCAAGACACCTATGATGACAGGTCTTAACCTTTCCAAGGCAATGGCACCTCAGACTCCAGAGGAAGCGGACTTTATGAAGAACATCCCCTACCTCAGTGCTGTTGGATCACTCCAGTACTTAGCCACCATGACTAGACCAGATATAGCAGCTGCTGTGTCATGCCTAGGACGCTTCAACTCGAATCCTGGTCCACAGCATTGGAATGCAGTCAAGCATTTGCTGAGATACTGCAAAGGGACTTTGGATCTCAAGCTGACATACTCTGGAGATCTTGGTCCAGAGATGTTTACCTCATTCTGTGATGCTTCCATGGTGATTGCCCGGACTCTGGACGCTCTACTGGTGGATATGTAACAATTCTTGGTGGTGGAGCTATTGGATGGTCATCCAAACTGCAGCCTTTTGTCACGCTTTCTACAACTGAAGCGGAGTATATTGCTGCAGTAGAAGCTGGAAAGGAGATCTTATGGATGCACAACATTATGCAGGAGATGGGATACCCTGTGTTGCAAGCATCACCACTCAAGATTGACAATCAGTCTGCACTGAGTGTTACAAAGAATCCAGAGCATCATGGGCGTATGAAACAGCTGGATTTGCGATACTTCTGGCTTAGGGATACAGTGGAGCAGAAAAGGACATGGCCTGAGTTTATTCCAGGAACTGAACAAGTTGCAGACTTGTTAACCAAACCACTTACTGTACCAAAGGTTGAATTCTATAGACAGAAAATGGGACTTGTAGGTACATAGTTTAGACAGTTCAGGTCAGGGGGAGGTGTTAGAAATGCCCCTTCTGTCCGGACTTGTGCATAGGACAGGACCCAGGCTATGCACCTAGCAATGCACACAGCCTATGGCTGTGTGCGCAGCAATGCACAGCCTGTGGCTGCGTCCGCAGCAATGCACAGCACAAGCTGTGCACGCAGTAATGCGCAGTAAATGGCTGTGTCCGCAGCAGTGCACAGCCTACAGCTGTGCCCGCAGCAATGCGCAGCCATAGGCTGCGCACACAGCCTTCTACACGTATATATAGATAGCACAGAGCACCTTGAAGTCCCCAGTGTTCTCACTCAGGACTTCTAGGCAAGTACTTGTACATAACTCAATTACTAGTGTTCTCACTCAGGACTTCTAGGTTCTAAGGCTCGTTCAGAGTGTTCCCTGTGCCTAGTTTTAACAGATTTCTCACTGTAGATGGGTCGCCCCCAGCTGAAGCGGGCGTACTGATTGATCTGAGAGCATGTCTTAGATTGGAATTGGCGAGGCGGGCAGAGGACCCGACTTTCAACCTTTTGATGAACCCGCCGATAGGTTCGACACAGGCCATTGTCTCAGCCGCACCCTCGGGAGTGGTGCAAAACTGTCCATTGATCCAAATGCAAGCTTTACGCTGCATCTGGTGTAATTGTTTCAACAGTGCGACGTTATGCATGCCATTGAAGTTCCATAATAAACAGCCATACGTTGCGATCAGACACGCGCATGACAGGTAGAGGATGCGCTTCTGTTGAGGGGATAAGCCTCGGACAGAGTTGCCTAACATCTGAAAGGCTCTGGCCGTAGTCAGGCGAAGTTTAGCCCCCCCCTTGCGGGGGAGGCTACTAGCCCAGGCCCAGTCCTGTGATCGGACCGTTTAGCCCAGGAGCTTCGCACTCCGGCTTCAACTTAAGCAGTTACCTGGTTGTATTAGTCCAGGGTCTACCGACAGAGGAGTTAGGTCTCTCGAGCCAAGGACTGGAGACTGTCCAGCCTCGCTACAGCCCAGCGGTGTCCGGGTCACTACTCCGTGCCTGCCTTCCCATCCCTCAGCAGATGGTTCGCAGATGCATCATCCCCATCTGTCCAAGGTCTCTGTCTTGCCACATGCCTCCCACACTGGCATCCGATATCACAGCAAGGTCCATGGTCCTCCCATGACAGGTTCCCACAGGGAAAGCCCTTACTGAACGGGTCTGGATCTGCTTCCGCCTTTGGCGTACTGCACGTGACTAACCATCTTGTGATCATTGCCAATGGCTCCCACTTAGACCGGGTACCCTGTTGGCTCAAACGCCATCGGGTGGTTATCAGGTCCTTCCCGGTATGGTCCCTTATCCTTTCGGCCCCTACCTTTTAAGATCGGGGATCACGTGTGGTCTGCCGGATTAAGGCATTGTCCGGCACTTACATTCCAAGGCCATCCACGCCAAGGGAAACCCGGTCACGTGAGTTAGGGTCATGTGACACTTGACCCACATGGTGGGGTAAGTCACATGTGTGACGCATAACCTAGCTTACATCACGTGCCAGTTGCTTAGTCATATGACCAAGTCACCTCCCTCATGGGAACAACTGTCACAGGGTCATGATACTTCCTGCCCACGTCACGTGGAACCAGCTCCGGACACTTCCGGATGCAAACCTGAAGATGCCACCTCCAGGACTAGAACTCGTGGCTTCGTGGCTTGCCACAGCCACAGGACTACCTGACTCGCATTTACCGCTATGCCAACCAGCCCCCAGATCAAAGAAGGTGTGCTTGGCATCTTTAATAGCTCGGCACCAGATGCGATGGTCCTCTTCAGACCGGGTCTGTCTGAAGGTGTCCAAAGTTTTGGAACAATGCTAATTCCACCAGCCTTTGCTCTGCTTCGATAGCTTGCACTCCTTAGAGTGGAGATCCCAAGCATGGTCAACTGATTTGGAGAGAGTCTGGAGAATGCTCTCTAGATCATCTAGTGACTCGATTGGCACCAGGTCCATACCGAGCAGATTGCCAGCAATGTCAGAGATAAACTCGGGCACGCTGTCCTTTGGAAGAGTCTGGCGTGGATCAGAGAGATCCAGCAGTGGAATGTCTAAGGAGAGCGACAATGGACAATGGTCCGAGGTCAATCTCAGGTCATCGTGAATGACTGGTGCCACCCCCATTACATCAACAGGAGTGAACATCAAATCAATAACTGAGGGCCAAAGCTCCGCGTTATGTGAGATGAAGGTCGGGCCATGGTTGGATGGCTCTGCCCAATCAAGACCAAGGTCGAGTGCTGCATTACACAACATCTCTCCTCGTGTATGCTGTGAGGTATGGACTCCATCCCAGAGTTCATAATGACAGTTGAAGTCCCCTCCTAAATAAGATAGGTTTGGAAAGTCAGGTCTTTCTGCACAATTGTGCAGCAAATGAATAGTGCTTCCATCTATGTTAGAGTAGGCATTGGCGAGGAATAGGGGCTCCCCAGGGTGGAGAAGCTGACAATCATCAGGTCGCGATTATCCACAAGATCGCGTCAAAGGGAGGGATGCAACCGCCATAGGCGGTTGTAAATGTAAGTCATCACACGAGGCGGGTCCTCATATGATGAGCGGTGAATGATGCAAGTCCAGTCAGGGTGACTGGGACCTCCGATTACTGGCTCGCCATCAGTGCTATGCACTGATGGGGCTTGTCTTAGCAGGTTCCAAGCGGGCTCTTAGAAGAACAAAATATCATAGTCCTCTCCAAGAGTGGAGAGGAGAACGTCCATATGTACATATTTCCTATTTACATTTTGAGAGAAAATACGAAATGAAGAAATCAAAGAGCGTCCGCCCGACCCAGGGACAACAGCCAGGGCTGATCCACTGGAGGTGTCACTCATGATGCGTCGGCCTCCGCATTACACTGTGGGGAGGCATTAGAATATTTGGGACTTGACCATGCTCGATCACATACCAGCTAATAGTGTTGTTTGATCCACTCGGGATCAAAGCGATTCTTCCAGAAGGCACACTTCCGATCATCGGTGGAGTGGTCTTTGCTGCAGCTAAGACACTTTGGAGCATGCGGGCAGGGTTGACCTGCCAGAGTTGCCTCATGAGGAGGGTTGGCCTTGGGTCTTGCCTTGCAGCAAGACGCGAGTGTGCGATGATGCTCCTTTCTGTGGGATTCCCCACAGATCAGGCAGCGGAGGGATTGCTGGTTACACTTTAAAGCAGAGTGTCCCCAGCGCCAACAGCATTTGCAGAGAGGAACTCCCGGCGATGAGAGAGCAGCGCGAAAGCGGCATTGCCAGTTCCGCACCATAACAGTGCAGTTGTCCAGAGCTTTAACGTTCTGGCCAGTGGACGTATCTTCAATATTGAACTACACAGTCACAGTATTAGAATTCTTGGAGTTGCGCATGATGCGAGGAACTCCAATGAGGGTGATGAGATCCGAGAATGAAGAGTCTCGGAGAGAGAATGGGACTCATAGTTATATAGTTTAGACAGTTCAGGTCAGGGGGAGGTGTTAGAAGTGCCCCTCCTGTCCGGACTTGTGCATAGGACGGGACACAGGCTGTGCACAGCAATGCGCAGCCTGTGGCTGTGTCCACAGCAATGCGCAGTGCAAGCTGCGCACACAGTAATGCACAGTATATGCCTGTGTCCACAGCAGTGCACAGCTTACAGCTGTGCCTGCAGCAATGCGCAGCCTATGGCTACTCATACAGCATCCTGCGAGTATATATAGGTAGTATAGAGTGCCTTGAAGTCCTCAGTGTTCTCACTCAGGACTTCTAGGCAAGTACTTGTTTATACTCAATTATATTTAGTGTTCTCACTCAGGACTTCTAGGTTCTAAGGCTTGGCCAGAGTGTTCCCTGTGCCTAGTTTTAATAGGAATCACCAGCACTGGGTAGAGGAAGACTGGAACCGAGTTATTTGGACAGATAAATCATCTGTGGAGATTGGGAAGAATTTCAGAGTGGTTTGGGTGTGCAGGAGGCCTGGAGAGAGGTATGATGAAAGGTGTCTTACTCCCACTTTCAAGTCTAGAAGGCAGAGTTTGATGATTTGGGGTGTATGGCACATAGGAGGCTTGGTCCACTCATTAGAATCCCAAAGGAGGCCAGAACTGGGGCTGATTATATTGAGTTAGTCCTCAATGGCCCCCTGGGATATCTATGAGGAGCTAAGTGAGCAGAGAGGGCAAGTAGCAGTCATGTGACTTACCCCACTATGTGGGTCAAGTGTCACATGACCCTAACTCATGTGACTGGGTTTCCCTTGGCGTGGATGGCCTTGGGATGTAAGTGCCGGACAATGCCTTAATCCGGCAGACCACACGTGATCCCCAATCTTAAAAGGTAGGGGCCGAAAGGATAAGGGACCATACTGGGAATTAGGCTGATAACCACCTGATGGCGTTTGAGCCAACAGGGTACCCGGTCTAAGTGGGAGCCGTTGGCAATGATCACGAGATGGTTAGTCATGTGCAGTATGCCAAAGGCAGAAGCAGATCCAGACCCGTTCAGTAAGGGCTTCCCCTGTGGGAACCTGTCATGGGAGGACCATGGACCTTGCTGTGATATCGGATGCCAGTCTGGGAGGCACGTGGCAAGACAGAGACCTTGGACAGATGGGGATCCGCGCCTAAGGGCATCAGCGAACCATCTGCTGGGGGATGGGAAGGCAGGCACGTGGGTAGCGCCCGGACACCGCTGGGCCGTAGCAAGGCTGGACAGTCTCCAGTCCTTGGCTCGAGAGACCTAACTCCTCTGTCGGTAGACCCTGGACTAATACAACCAGGTAACTGCTTAAGTTGAAGCCGGAGTGCGAAGCTCCTGGGCTAAACGGTCCGATCACAGGACTGGGCCTGGGCTAGCAGCCTCCCCCGCAAGGGGGGGGCTAAACTTCGTTTTTTTTTTTTTTTTTTTTTTTTAAATCAACAATTTATATAGCGGTGTACGATGGCAGTCCACTTGTAAATACACCCAGGTACCTACTATAAATACGACGAGTCCGATCCAAACCAGACTGAAGGAGAATACATAGAGGGCTGCACTGCCCTGCTCTCTCATGCCCGCGCTCGAACCATATGACTCGAGCTCACGCGTACTCACTCGCTCGAGCACCGTCCCCCAGCCCCAAAGGGCCGGATGTGGTCAGTTCCACGTAAAAGGTCCAAGAGGATCTATAACGGATACTGTCGCGAAGTTTGCGTTTCGCATAGTGCTCGATCAGCGCTTGGGTCGCTGGTCCGACTGTTTCCACTACAGAACGGCAGTCACCCGCCACCTGGATCCGGAATGAAAGCACCTGCAGCTTTATTAGATGCGAGATACTTAATGAACCAGTGATGCACAAAGGCGTCAAACTGGCGTTCAGTTGGCCTGTGCCAGTTACGGCATTGAGTCATGATGTGGATGGAGTCTTCGGGCCCTCGTTCGCAAGAGCATACGTCGCTCTCCACGAAATTAAACCGTGCCCGATACGCATTGATCGGAGCATGGCCACATGCGAGACGTGAACAGCGAGCATAAAGCTCGTTCTCTGTCACAAGCTTCATGAAGCCCATTCTCTTCCGAGAGGGGCGTTCATAGGAATTTGGCTTTCCTACTTCGTGAAAACGAAATGTGGAAGCACCAATGTATTTCTTGTTCCCAGAATTCTGGAACCAAGTGCTATGCATATCATCGTCAGCCTCCTTTCGAAGGCCATCGGTGGTATAGAGGGAACAACATCCCAGGGGAACATCCAGGCTCCGGGCAAGCTCGTGAGCCTCGACTTGTATTGCCCACTTCCATTTGGAAGGGATGTGCCAGAATTCAATCCGGCATTGCTCGGACTCAGAGAGCCAAGCTTTCAGTGATGCACAAAGTGCAATAGAATGCGACTGCACAGAGTGAGGGTTGCAATCGATGATGCGATTAATTGCATTCATCGAATCCAAAAAGCACATGACAGAATTAACTCTATCTTGTGCGATAGCCTTTTGGATTGCCATTCGCAACCCAATAAGCTCAGCATCGTCGCTCGTTGATTTACCAACAGGCTGACGAATTTCGAAAACCAGCCTGCCCTCGCGATAAACATGCGAAGCTGACACAGACTGCTTAAATGGCACTTCTGCTTTCGCAGGCACGGAGCCATCACTACTCACATAAGAGCAATCATGCTGGGTCGAACACTGGGTAAGTGTTTGATCCAGCAATGCGCGATAAGCCTTGACCGAGTCCTCGTCTCGGCCAAGTAACTTATGAATCTCAAAGCGACTGTCAAACTCATCGACAAGCCGCCTGCCCGGGTTATTTGCATCCGCAAAATAATCCGTGGTTAGAAAGAGTGGTGGTTTCAGATCCACCAAATCCTTGAGTGGGGACTTAAGCGCAGCACGCTGTCTGTCTGACAAAGAAGTGAGATTTCTCACTTTAGATGGGTCGCCCCCAGACGAGGCGGGCGTACTAATTGACCTGAGAGCATGCCTCAGATTGGAATTGGCGAGGCGGGCAGAGGACCCGACCTTCAGCCTTTGGATGAACCCGCCGATGGGTTCGACGCAGGCCATTGTCTCAGCTGCACCCTCAGGAGTAGTGCGAAACTGTCCATTGATCCAGATGCAAGCTTTGCGCTGCATCTGGCGTAGTTGTTTCAACAGTGCGACATTATGCATGCCATTGAAGTTCCATAATAAACAGCCGTACGTTGTGATGGGACGCGCGCACGACAAGTAGAGAATGCGTTTCTGCTGAGGGGATAAGCCCCGAACAGAATTGCCCAACATCTGAAAGGCTCTGGCAGTAGTCAAGGCCTTCGTAGCATAGAATCGAACATGCTCCTTAAAAGAGAGGCGCGCGTCCAAAAAGAAACCAAGGTATCGCCAGACATCCTTGGGTCGGAGCGGGGTATTGCCCGTAAATGGAGCAAAACCCAAGTCAATAGACGGATGAGGGTCCATACTATTGCGCGAAAAGTGCTGTAATTCAGTCTTGTTGTGTTCTACAACAAGGCCGAAGTCAGTGAAGAGGTTATGCACAGAGGCATAGGCCCTCTGCAGTTTCGGAACATTGTCCGATGTGGATCTGGACTGAGCGATGATCAGTCCGTCATCGACGAATGACATGATTACTGGCATATCACCAGCTTTCTGGTAAAGTTTCAGTACCAGCGCCAAGTAAAGCGCTGACAATACTGGGGAGAGTGCAGAGCCTTGACCAACTCCCACGTCGGCCTCGAACTCTGGAGAGATGGCACTATGCCAGGCATAAGAAGTTTTGCGCCCAACGAGGTATGATTCAAAGAACTTTGACACCTGTGGTGCAAAGCCTCCGTGTTGAAGAATCTTCACCAACATACGATGGTTGAGCGAAGGAAAATACTGAGTGACATCGAAAGCGATGACACTCGTTTTAAATCCCTTAGACCACCCCTGACGGATAATATGGGTAAGGAAGACCCCAGCATCCTCAGTTGAGTTCTGACGGATGCCGCCGAACTGCTTCGGATCGAAGACAGCAAATTTCGTCGCTTCGTACTGCATATGTCGCGCTAGCATCTTCTCGACGAGCTTGCCGAGGGTATTCAAAAGCACAATCGGACGAAAGGCTTTCGGGGTATCATATGCAGGTTTGCCAGGTTTCGGAATGATAACTGACAAACTCTGCTTGAAGTAAGAGGGCCAGTGCCCCAAATCTAGACACGCATTTGCAATGTTCAAGATAAATGCAGCTATGTGAGGAAATTTCACCAGCTGTTTGATGTGGTTCCAAAACAGATGGTCTGGTCCTGGTGCCGACATATTGCTACAGGGCTCTAAGGACTCTCGGAGCTCGGTAGCAGAGAACGGGACCCAGTCTCGTACTGGATGCGCTTCAAGATCGTTGAGGCGATCCAAATTAAATGTGCGATCAGACGCAGCATTATAAGACTTATCAAGCGCATTCCAAAGCGCTTCGATAGAATTACAAGGCTGTCCCTAGAACGAGATAGCTTCGTAATCAGGTAGGGGTCTCTGCTTTGTCCATGCAGCTAGATAGGTGGCGGGTGACTGCCACTCTGTAGCGGAGATTACCCGGGGCAACCTAGGCAATCTTAAAGCAGTAGGACCAGTGACCGAAGCACTGATCGAGTACTATGCGAACCGCAAACTTAGCGACAGCATCCGTTATAGGTCCTTTTGGACCTTTTACGTGGAATTGACCACAACCGGCCCCTCGGGGCTGGGGGACGGTGCTCAAGCAAGCGAGTATGCACGAGCTCAAGGGCTGGTTGGCATAGCGGTAAACGCGAGTCAGGTAGTCCTGTGGCTGTGGCAAGCCACGAAGCCGCGGGTTCTAGTCCTGGAGGTAGCATCTTCAGGTTTGCATTCGGAAGTGTCCGGAGCTGGTTCCACGTGACGCGGGCAGGAAGTATCACGACCCTGTGACAGTTGTTCCCATGAGGGAGGTGACTTGGTCATGTGACTAAGCAGCTGGCACGTGACGTAAGCTGGGTTATGCGTCACACATGTGACTTACCCCACTATGTGGGTCAAGTGTCACATGACCCTAACTCACGTGCAAGCACGTGATCCCCGATCTAAAAGTGTAGGGGCCGAAAGGATAAGGGATTATACCGGGAATTGGGCTGATAACCACCCGATGGCGTTTGAGCCAACAGGGCACCCGGTACCGTGTGAGCTGCCTGAAGTAGGGGTCCACGGAGGTTAGTCATGGCGCAGTACGCTTTGGCGGAAGTAGATCCAGACCCGTTCAGCTAAGGGCTTCCCCTGTGGGAACCTGTCATGGGAGGACCATGGACCTTGCTGTGATATCGGAGGCCAGTCTGGCAGGCACATGGCAAGACAGAGACCTTGGACAGATGGGGATCCGCGCCCTAAGGGGCATCAGCGAACCATCTGCCAGAGGACGGGAAGGCAGGACTGGGGGTCGCGCCCCAGACACCGCTGGGCCGTAGCAAGGCTGGACAGTCTCCAGTCCTTGGCTCGAGAGACCTAACTCCTCTGTTGGTGGCCCTGGGATAATACACCCAGGTTGCCGCTTAAGTTGAATCCGAAGTGCGAACTCCTGGGTTCCGTGGGACTCTGGGGACCCCAGTGTGTAGGTGAAAGTCCATGCCGACCTACTTGGCAGGCTTAAACGGTTCCCCTTGGCGTGGATGGCCTTGGGGTGCAAGTGTCGGACAAAAAGCCTTAATCCAGCAGACCGCAGCTGAGTAAGACGGTACCATCCCTGAGTCCACACCCAATTTGGGGAGGCCTCGGCCGTTGGCAAGGGGGGTCCGCAGACCAAATAGGGAGGGCATAAGCCTGACGGATGCACACTGGACCCACATAAGGAGTCCTAGGTTAAGGGTTCCCCTGGGCGTGGATGGCCCTGGGGTGAAAGTGCTGGACAATAGCCTTAATCTGGCAGACCCACCTAGGTAGCAGCCTCCCCCGCAAGGGGGGGGCTAAACTTCGCCTCTCGACCCCCTGCTCCTTCCCCCTCGGGGACAGGAGCCTTCTCTTCCAAAGCGGCGACGGTCTAATGGATACCGACGACGCTGGCCCCTCGAATCGAACTGGGTCTACCGAACCCCCCGTTCCTCCATCTCCGTCGATGCTGTCCACGGAGGCAGCTTATAACGACAATTCTATCGGTATTGCGATCTTTCCCAAAGGGCATCGGTTCCTTCATGGTGAAGCGAAGGCCGCCACCGAATCCCTCACCGCCCTTAAGGATTGGATCCTCAAGGTCGGCAAAGCATCTGTCTCCATCCCGGCGGGCTACCAATATGCCATCGCTGAGGGTATTGCGGCCTTGGTCGCTACTGCTGGCGATGTTAACATGTTCTCCGTCCCTACTCTTCAGGGACCTCAGCATGAACTCGGAGCACGCTTGCAGAGTATTGTGAATGCGCACCTTCCCTTGCGCGGGAAATCAACTCGCTTTGCCGATCCCACCACTCATCACTCCCCCTCTGGTACAGTGCGACCGGAGGACTCACGTTCGAATCAGGGCGCCCCGCCGCCGAGACCGGCTCGGAACCCAAACTGCCCTCCTCCACCCCCTCGCGTGCGATCTCGTTCCCGGACTCCTGGACGTGGACCGCCTCCTCCGGTCAATAGGGCTACTCGCCCATCTTCCGGTAAGCGCTCCTATGCGCAAGCTCTGGCCCAACCGGCCAACACTCCTGCCGAGGCTATTGTAGCCCTGGCAAAAACATTCCCACACCTCCCGCAGAGAAGATTGTCTCCTTGCAAAAGGAAGCAACCGGGGAGCCGTCTGGACCACCTAAGAAGAAGGCAAAGTCCACTTCTCACGGACCGTCCCGTCGTAACGTCCGGGTCAGTTACTCTTTTCTGGCTGACAACGACTCTGTTGCCGCCGGAGCTCTCCTTAATGCCCTTAATAGGGTGTTGACCACTGGTAAGTCCTGGATTCGATGCGAATCTATCCAGGATCATTCTGCCTCCTCGTTCTCTTGCTTGATGACAAGGGTGGCTTCTCCGAAGGACCTCAGCATTTTGCGTGAGGCCGCTCTCCGCTGTGCTCCGGCAGGATCTACTGTCGAGCTTGCAATCCCGATGAGCGTTTCTTATTTGAAACTGCTCGACGTTCCCTATTTCAATGCCGATGGTAGTATTATCACTGCCCGGCAGGCTTACGAGATTCTCCGAGACTCCTCCTTCTCGGATCTCATTACTCTCATTGGGGTACTGCGTGTCATGCGCAACTCCAAGAATTCTGATACTGCAACCGTCTGGTTCAACATCGAAGACACGTCAACTGGCCAGAATGTAAAGGCTCTGGACAATTGTACAGTTATGGTCAGGAATTGGCGTTGCCGATTCAAGGCCGCTCTCTCTTCGCCAGGAGTTCCTCTTTGCGAACGCTGCTGGCGCTGGGGGCACTCTGCGTTGAAGTGCAACCAGCAATCTCTCCGCTGTCCGATCTGTGGGGAATCTCACAGAAAGGAACACCATCGCACCTGGCGTCTTGCTGTAAGGCTCGACCCAAGGCTAACCCTCCTCGTGAGGCTACTCCGGTGGGCCAGCCCTGCCCTCATCCTCCTAAATGTCTCAGCTGCAGCCGAGACCACTCCACCGACGACCGGAAGTGTCCCTTCTGGAAAAATCGCTTTGATCCAGATTGGATCAAGGAACACTATAAGCTGGTACGTGATCGCAAACGATCAGGTAGCAATCATCCTAATGCCTCCCGCAGCGTAATGCGGAGGCCGACGCATCATGAGTGTCTCCTCGGGTAGCACAGCCTCGGCTGTGGTCCCCGGTTCAAGGGGACGCTCATTGATCTCTTCTTTTCGTATTTTCTCTCAGAACGTAAATAGAAAATATGTACATATGGACATGCTCCTCTCTACTCTTGGGAGGATTATGATATTTTGTTTTTCCAAGAGCCCACTTGGAATCTCATAAGACATGCCCCATCTGCCCACAATGTTGAGGGCGAGGCAGTAATCGGAGGTCCCACCCATCCGGATTGGACCTGCATCGTTCGCCGATCATCGCTCAGGACCCTCCTCGAGTCATGGCCTATGTACATAATAGGCTTCGTCGCCTACGTCCATCCCTTCGTCGCGACTTAGTTGATAGCCGCGATCTTATGATTATCAGCTTCGCCACCCCTGGTGAGCCACTCTTTCTTGCTAACGCCTACTCTGATGTAGATGCTAGTGCGATTCATCTTTTGCATGATTGTGCTGAGCACCCCGACTTCCCCAACTTAGTTTATCTTGGAGGGGATTTCAATTGTCATTATGAACTCTGGGATAGGTTCATAATTCGCAGCGGTTCGAGGGGAGATGCTGTGTAATGCAGCTCTTGATCTCGGTCTGGAATGGTCGGAACCTAGCAATCCTGGGCCGACATTCATTTCACATAACCCCGAGCTTCGGCCCTCGGTTATTGACTTGATGTTCATCCCATTGATAGTGGGGATTGCCATCCTCGCATGATTGATGCGCTCAAGCTGACATTGGACCATGTCCCATTGTCACTTGTATTGGATGTTCCTCTGCTGGACCTATCCGTCCAGCGGCGAACGTTAAGTAAGGACAGCATGCCGGAGTTTATATCCGATATTGCCGGTGATCTTCTCGGAATGGACATTGTCCCTATCGAGACTAATAACGACCTCGAGAGCGTCTTGTCGACACTATCAAAGGCCATTGATCGAGCTTGGAATCTCCACTCTAAGGAATGCAAGCTCTCAAAACGGAGCAAGGGTTGGTGGAACCAACACTGCTCTGAGACTCTTGATACTTTCAGACAAACCCGGTCTGAAAGAGATCATCGCATCTGGTGGCGAGCTGTCAAAGATGCTAAGCGCGCCTTCTTTGATCAACGGATCAGGGAGGTTGCAGAAAAGTCTCGTCGTCCATGGGATCTAGCTGCATGGACAAAGCAGAGACCCCTACCTGATTACGAAGCTATCTCGTTCCAGGGACAGCCTTGTAATTCTATCGAAGCGCTTTGGAATGCGCTTGATAAGTCTTATAATGCTGCATCTGATCGCACAGTTAATTTGGATCGCCTCAACGATCTTGAAGCGCATCCAGTACAGGACTGGGTCCCGTTCTCTGCTACTGAGCTCCGAGAGTCCTTAGAGCCCTGTAGCAATACGTCGGCACCAGGACCAGACCATCTGTCTTGGAGCCACATCAAACAGCTGGTGAAATTTCCTCACATAGCTGCATTCATCTTGAACATTGCAAATGCATGTCTAGATTTGGGGCACTGGCCCTCTTACTTCAAGCAGAGTTTGTCGGTTATCATTCCGAAACCTGGCAAACCTGCATACGATACCCCGAAAGCCTTTCGTCCGATTGTGCTTTTGAATACCCTCGGCAAGCTCGTCGAGAAGATGCTGGCGTGACGTATGCAGTACGAAGCGACCAAATTTGCTGTCTTCGATCCGAAGCAGTTCGGCGGCATCCGTCAGAACTCAACTGAGGATGCTGGGGTCTTCCTTACCCATATTATCCGTCAGGGGTGGTCTAAGGGATTCAAAACGAGTGTCATCGCTTTCGATGTCGCTCAGTATTTTCCTTCACTCAACCATCGTATGTTGGTGAAGATTCTTCAACACGGAGGCTTTGCACGACAGGTGTCAAAGTTCTTTGAATCATATCTCGTTGGGCGCAAAACTTCCTATGCCTGGCGTAGTGCCATTTCTCCAGAGTTCGATGCCGACGTGGGAGTTGGTCAAGGCTCTGCACTCTCCCCAGTATTGTCAGCGCTTTACTTGGTGCCAGTACTGAAACTTTATCAGAAAGCTGGTGATATGCCAGTAATCATGTCATTCGTCGATGACGGACTGATCATCGCTCAGTCCAAATCCACATCGGACAATGTTCCGAAACTGCAGAGGGCTTATGCCTCTGTGCATAACCTCTTCACTGACTTTGGTCTTGTTCTAGAACACAACAAGACTGAATTACAGCACTTTTCGCGCAATAGTATGGACCCTCATCCGTCTATTGACTTGGGTTTTGCTCCATTTACAGGCAATACCCCGCTTCGACCCAAGGATGTCTGGCGATACCTTGGTTTCTTTTTGGACGCGTGCCTTTCTTTTAAGGAGCATGTTCGATTCTATGCTACGAAGGCCTTGACTACCGCCAGGGCCTTCCAAATGTTGGGCAATTCTGTTCGGGGCTTATCCCCTCAACAAAAACGCATTCTCTACTTGTCGTGCGCACGTCCCATCGCAACGTACAGCTGTTTATTGTGGAACTTCAATGGCATGCATAATGTCGCACTGTTGAAACAACTACGCCAAATGCAGCATGAAGCATGCATTTGGATTAATGGACAGTTTCGCACCACTCCTGAGGGTGCAGCTGAGATGATGGCCTGTGTCGAACCTATCGGCGGGTTCATCAAAAGGTTGAAAGTCGGTCCTCTGCCCACCTCGCCAATTCCAATCTAAGACATGCTCTCAGATTAATCAGTACGCCTGCCTCAGCTGGGGGTGACCCATCTAAAGTGAGAAATCTCACTGCTCTATCAGACAGGCAGTGGTCTGTGCTCAAGTCCCCTCTCAAGGATCTGGTGGATCTGAAACCACCACTCTTTTTAACCACGGATTATTTTGCTGATGCAAATAACCCGGGCAGGCGGCTTGTCGATGAGTTTGGCAGTCGCTTTGAGATCCATAAGTTACTTGGCCGAGACGAGGAATCGGTCAAGGCTTACCGCGCATCGCTGGATCAAACACTTTCCCAGTGTTCGATCCAGCATGATTGCTCTTATGTGAGTAGTGATGGCTCCGTGCCTGCGAAAGCAGAAGTGCCACTTAAGCAGTCTGTGTCAGCTTCGCATGTTTATCGTGAGGGCAGGCTGGTCTCCGAGATTTGTCAGCCAGTTGGTAAATCAACGAGCGACGATGCTGAGCTCATTGGGTTGCGAATGGCAATCCAAAAGGCTATCACACAAGATGGAGTTAATTCTGTTGTGTGCTTTTTGGATTCGATGAATGCAATTAATCGCATCATCGATTGCAACCCTCACTCTGTGCAGTCGCATTCTATTGCACTTTGTGCATCACTGAAAGCTTGGCTCTCTGAGTCCGAGCAACGCCGGATTGAATTCTGACACATCCCTTCCAAATGGAAGTGGGCAATACAAGTCGAGGCTCACGAGCTTGCCCGGAGCCTGGATGTTCCCCTGGGACGTCGTCCCCTCTATACCACCGATGGCCTTCGAAAGGAGGCTGACGATGATATGCATAGCACTTGGTTCCAGAATTCTGGGAACAAGAAATACATTGGTGCTTCCACATTTCGTTTTCACGAAGCAGGAAAGCCAAATTCCTATGAACGCCCCTCTCGGAAGAGAACGGGCTTCATGAAGTTAGTGACAGAGAACGAGCTTTTTGCTCGCTGTGCACGACTTGCATGCGGCCACGCCCCGATCAATGCGTATCGGGCACGGTTTAATTTTGTGGAGAGCGACTTATGCTCTTGCGGACAAGGGCCGGAAGACTCCGTCCACGTCATGACTCAGTGCCGCAACTGGCACAGGCCAACCGAATGCCAGTTCAACACATTTGTGTGTCACTGGTTTATTAAGTACCTCGCATCCAACAAGGTGGCAGGAGCTTTTATCCCGGATCCAGGTGGCGAGTGACTGCCACTCTGTAGCAGAGATTACCCGGGGCAACCTAGGCAATCTTTAGGCAGTAGGACCAGCGACCGAAGCACTGATCGAGCATTATGCGAACCGCAAACTTTGCGACAGCATCCGTTATAGGTCCTTTTGGACCTTTTACGTGGAATTGACCACAACCGGCCCCTCGGGGCTGGGGGACGGTGCTCAAGCAAGCGAGTATGCACGAGCTCGGGTCTTTTAGCTCGAGCCGGGGCACGAGAGAGCAGGGCACTGTAGCCCTCTATGTATTTTCCTTCAGTCTGGTTTGGATCGGACTCATCGTATTTATAGTAGGTACCTGTGTGTATTTACAAGTGGACTGCCAGTGTGCACCGCTATATAAATTGTTGATTTAAAAAAAAAAAAAAAAAAAAGCTGGCACTTGGAAAGTGCCTGTTTGAGCAATGTACGATAAGCCTTGACAGAGTCTTCATCTTTGCCAAGAAGCTTATAGATCTCAAGGCAGCTGCTGAACTGGTCAATGAGCTGCCTGCTCAGATTATTCACATCTGCGAAATAGTCCGTGGGTAGGAAGTTAGGTGGTTTAAGGTCCACCAGATCCTTGAGAGGGGACTTGAGTGCAGTACGCTGCCTATCCGAGAGGGAGGTCAAGTTCTTCGACCTCAAAGGATCACCCCCTGCTACAGGCAGGGTGGTCAAAGCCCTGAGGGCATGCCTCACAACTCCTCCTTTTCTGCAACGCCCATTTGTAAACAAGTGTAAACAACTCACCGTCATCATTTCTATCACTCTACACCGTCATCGATTGGACAGATCTCATATCAAGTTGCAGACCCGAGTTCCATATACTCTTGAGCACTTTCATCCTTCATATCACGAAAATCGGCTGAAAATCAACCGACCTATCAGAGTTTTCTATGAGCGACGACCTGCTCAATATTGTCAGCAGCAGCGGCCATGCACCACTCAACCTGCACCCTGGATGGCCTTCTGCTGGCCCATCCTGTTCCCCCGCTCCTCCTCCCCTGTTGGAGAATGTGAGCCTCCTCTTCCAAGGTGGTGACGGTCTCATGGATACTGACAACACCAACCCCTCTAATGCAGGAGGGCCCACCGTACCCTCTGCTCCTCCCTCTCCATCGATTCTGTCCACTGAGGCAGCATACAATGACAACACCATCAGGATCGCGATCTTCCCTGAAAGGGATCAGTTCCTTCATGGTGAAGCCAAGGCTGCACTCGATGAATGCAATCAATTGCATCGTTGATTGTAATCCTCACTCTGTACAGTCACATTCTATTGCACTGTGCACTTTATTGCAGGCTTGGTTTGCCCAGTCCGAGCTGCACCAGATTACACTCTGGCACATCCCCTCCTCTTGGAAGTGGGCTATTCAAGTTGAAGCACATGAGTCCATGCGTGGCCTTCGACATACCTCAGGGACTTCGTCCCTTGTTTACCATGGATGCACTCCATAAGGAGGCGGACGATGAAATGCATGCCTCTTGGTTCCATGACTCTGGAGTCAAGAAATATATTGGTGCATCCACGTTTCGGTTTCACAATGCTGGAAAGCCTGAATCCTATGAGCGCACGCTTCGTAAAAGAACGGGGTTCATGAAGTTGGTGATAGGCAACGAGCTATTTGCTTGCTGCTGTCACGTCGCATGCGGACATGCACTGATCAATGCATATCAGGCGCGGTTTAACTTTGTCGAGAGCGATGAGTGCTCCTGCGGGTGGGGTCCTGAGGACTCTGTTCACATTATGACTCTGTGCCATAACTGGAACAGACCAACCGAACGCCAGTACGATGCCTTTGTGTGTTCCTGGTTTGTTAAGTACCTAACATCTAATAAGGCAGCGGGTGCTTTTATCCTAGATCCGGGGGGCGGGTAACTGCCTCTTCGTAGCAGGGGATACTCAGGGTTATGGCTCCTTGTGGGGCCTTTGCACGGAAGTAACTGCAGCTGGCCTTTGGGCTGGGGGACCCAGAGCATCTATTCAACATGGTGTTTGATGAAAGCGAACACCGAGCGTTATTGCGTATCGCAGACTCTGTGACACCTGTTGTTATGGGCCCTTTGGGACCCTTTACATGGAATTGACCACGTCTAGCTCCTAGGAGCTAGGGGATGTGGGTCGAGCGAGCGAGCCAGTACGAGCGCACGCCTCTCAGGTGCGCGCATGGGCAGGAGATAGCAGGGTGAATATGCCCTCTATGTACAGTACCCTACAATAAGTTTTGCAACATGTAAATAAATAAAAACACATCCTCGAAAGAATTAGTTTCTACACAAGAACAAGTCTATGATAGTCCAATCTAATACTTAGTAGGCCCTCCTTGGACCTTAAGGACTGCTTCTACTCTGCTAGGCATGTTTCTAACTAAATTATTTACCAATTCCAAGTCCAATTTTTGCCACTCCTCCTGAAGTGCCTCCCATAATTCCTCCAGATTTTGAGGTATAACTAGCCTGCTGTTGATCCTACTTTTGAGCAGGATCCAAATATGTTCAATAGGATTGAGGTCTGGAGACTGTGCTGGATGGGGGAGAATGACCATTTGCTGATTTGTGCACCATTCTTTTGCAGCCTTGCATCGGTGAACTGGAGCCCCATCTTCCATGACTGCTACTTTTTTTTTTTTTTTTTTTTAAAATCAACAATTTATATAGCAGTGCACGCTGGCAGTCCGCTTGTAAATACACACCGGTACCTACTATAAATACGATGAGTCCGATCCAAACCAGACTGAAGGAAAATACATAGAGGGCTACAGTGCCCTGCTCTCTCGTGCCCCGGCTCGAGCTAAAAGACCCGAGCTCGTGCATACTCGCTTGCTTGAGCACCGTCCCCCAGCCCCGAGGGGCCGGTTGTGGTCAATTCCACGTAAAAGGTCCAAAAGGACCTATAACGGATGCTGTCGCAAAGTTTGCGGTTCGCATAATGCTCGATCAGTGCTTCGGTCGCTGGTCCTACTGCCTAAAGATTGCCTAGGTTGCCCCGGGTAATCTCTGCTACAGAGTGGCAGTCACTCGCCACCTGGATCCGGGATAAAAGCTCCTGCCACCTTGTTGGATGCGAGGTACTTAATAAACCAGTGACACACAAATGTGTTGAACTGGCATTCGGTTGGCCTGTGCCAGTTGCGGCACTGAGTCATGACGTGGACGGAGTCTTCCGGCCCTTGTCCGCAAGAGCATAAGTCGCTCTCCACAAAATTAAACCGTGCCCGATACGCATTGATCGGGGCGTGGCCGCATGCAAGTCGTGCACAGCGAGCAAAAAGCTCGTTCTCTGTCACTAACTTCATGAAGCCCGTTCTCTTCCGAGAGGGGCGTTCATAGGAATTTGGCTTTCCTGCTTCGTGAAAACGAAATGTGGAAGCACCAATGTATTTCTTGTTCCCAGAATTCTGGAACCAAGTGCTATGCATATCATCGTCAGCCTCCTTTCGAAGGCCATCGGTGGTATAGAGGGGACGACGTCCCAGGGGAACATCCAGGCTCCGGGCAAGCTCGTGAGCCTCGACTTGTATTGCCCACTTCCATTTGGAAGGGATGTGTCAGAATTCAATCCGGCGTTGCTCGGACTCAGAGAGCCAAGCTTTCAGTGATGCACAAAGTGCAATAGAATGCGACTGCACAGAGTGAGGGTTGCAATCGATGATGCGATTAATTGCATTCATCGAATCCAAAAAGCACACACAGAATTAACTCCATCTTGTGTGATAGCCTTTTGGATTGCCATTCGCAACCCAATGAGCTCAGCATCGTCGCTCGTTGATTTACCAACTGGCTGACAAATCTCGGAGACCAGCCTGCCCTCACGATAAACATGCGAAGCTGACACAGACTGCTTAAGTGGCACTTCTGCTTTCGCAGGCACGGAGCCATCACTACTCACATAAGAGCAATCATGCTGGATCGAACACTGGGAAAGTGTTTGATCCAGCGATGCGCGGTAAGCCTTGACCGATTCCTCGTCTCGGCCAAGTAACTTATGGATCTCAAAGCGACTGCCAAACTCATCGACAAGCCGCCTGCCCGGGTTATTTGCATCAGCAAAATAATCCGTGGTTAAAAAGAGTGGTGGTTTCAGATCCACCAGATCCTTGAGAGGGGACTTGAGCACAGACCACTGCCTGTCTGATAGAGCAGTGAGATTTCTCACTTTAGATGGGTCACCCCCAGCTGAGGCAGGCGTACTGATTAATCTGAGAGCATGTCTTAGATTGGAATTGGCGAGGTGGGCAGAGGACCCGACTTTCAACCTTTTGATGAACCCGCCGATAGGTTCGACACAGGCCATCATCTCAGCTGCACCCTCAGGAGTGGTGCGAAACTGTCCATTAATCCAAATGCATGCTTCATGCTGCATTTGGCGTAGTTGTTTCAACAGTGCGACATTATGCATGCCATTGAAGTTCCACAATAAACAGCTGTACGTTGCGATGGGACGTGCGCACGACAAGTAGAGAATGCGTTTTTGTTGAGGGGATAAGCCCCGAACAGAATTGCCCAACATTTGGAAGGCCCTGGCGGTAGTCAAGGCCTTCGTAGCATAGAATCGAACATGCTCCTTAAAAGAAAGGCACGCGTCCAAAAAGAAACCAAGGTATCGCCAGACATCCTTGGGTCGAAGCGGGGTATTGCCTGTAAATGGAGCAAAACCCAAGTCAATAGACGGATGAGGGTCCATACTATTGCGCGAAAAGTGCTGTAATTCAGTCTTGTTGTGTTCTAGAACAAGACCAAAGTCAGTGAAGAGGTTATGCACAGAGGCATAAGCCCTCTGCAGTTTCGGAACATTGTCCGATGTGGATTTGGACTGAGCGATGATCAGTCCGTCATCGACGAATGACATGATTACTGGCATATCACCAGCTTTCTGATAAAGTTTCAGTACTGGCACCAAGTAAAGCGCTGACAATACTGGGGAGAGTGCAGAGCCTTGACCAACTCCCACGTCGGCATCGAACTCTGGAGAAATGGCACTACGCCAGGCATAGGAAGTTTTGCGCCCAACGAGATATGATTCAAAGAACTTTGACACCTGTCGTGCAAAGCCTCCGTGTTGAAGAATCTTCACCAACATACGATGGTTGAGTGAAGGAAAATACTGAGCGACATCGAAAGCGATGACACTCGTTTTGAATCCCTTAGACCACCCCTGACGGATAATATGGGTAAGGAAGACCCCAGCATCCTCAGTTGAGTTCTGACGGATGCCGCCGAACTGCTTCGGATCGAAGACAGCAAATTTGGTCGCTTCGTACTGCATACGTCACGCCAGCATCTTCTCGACGAGCTTGCCGAGGGTATTCAAAAGCACAATCGGACGAAAGGCTTTCGGGGTATCGTATGCAGGTTTGCCAGGTTTCGGAATGATAACCGACAAACTCTGCTTGAAGTAAGAGGGCCAGTGCCCCAAATCTAGACATGCATTTGCAATGTTCAAGATGAATGCAGCTATGTGAGGAAATTTCACCAGCTGTTTGATGTGGCTCCAAGACAGATGGTCTGGTCCTGGTGCCGACGTATTGCTACAGGGCTCTAAGGACTCTCGGAGCTCAGTAGCAGAGAACGGGACCCAGTCCTGTACTGGATGCGCTTCAAGATCGTTGAGGCGATCCAAATTAACTGTGCGATCAGATGCAGCATTATAAGACTTATCAAGCACATTCCAAAGCGCTTCGATAGAATTACAAGGCTGTCCCTGGAACGAGATAGCTTCGTAATCAGGTAGGGGTCTCTGCTTTGTCCATGCAGCTAGATCCCATGGACGACGAGACTTTTCTGCAACCTCCCTGATCCGTTGATCAAAGAAGGCGCGCTTAGCATCTTTGACAGCTCGCCACCAGATGCGATGATCTCTTTCAGACCGGGTTTGTCTGAAAGTATCAAGAGTCTCAGAGCAGTGTTGGTTCCACCAACCCTTGCTCCGTTTTGAGAGCTTGCATTCCTTAGAGTGGAGATTCCAAGCTCGATCAATGGCCTTTGATAGTGTCGACAAGACGCTCTCGAGGTCGTTATTAGTCTCGATAGGGACAATGTCCATTCCGAGAAGATCACCGGCAATATCGGATATAAACTCCGGCATGCTGTCCTTACTTAACGTTCGCCGCTGGACGGATAGGTCCAGCAGAGGAACATCCAATACAAGTGACAATGGGACATGGTCCAATGTCAGCTTGAGCGCATCAATCATGCGAGGATGGCAATCCCCACTATCAATGGGGATGAACATCAAGTCAATAACCGAGGGCCGAAGCTCGGGGTTATGTGAAATGAATGTCGGCCCAGGATTGCTAGGTTCCGACCATTCCAGACCGAGATCAAGAGCTGCATTACACAGCATCTCCCCTCGAACCGCTGCGAATTATGAACCCTATCCCAGAGTTCATAATGACAATTGAAATCCCCTCCAAGATAAACTAAGTTGGGGAAGTCGGGGTGCTCAGCACAATCATGCAAAAGATGAATCGCACTAGCATCTACATCAGAGTAGGCGTTAGCGAGAAAGAGTGGCTCGCCAGGGGTGGCGAAGCTGATAATCATAAGATCGCGGCTATCAACTAAGTCGCGACGAAGGGATGGACGTAGGCGACGAAGCCTATTATGTACATAGGCCATGACTCGAGGAGGTCCTCGAGCGATGATCAGCGAACGATGCAGGTCCAATCCGGATGAGTGGGACCTCCGATTACTGCCTCGCCCTCAACATTGTGGGCAGAAGGGGCATGTCTTATGAGATTCCAAGCGGGCTCTTGGAAAAACAAAATATCATAATCCTCTCCAAGAGTAGAGAGGAGCATGTCCATATGTACATATTTTCTATTTACATTCTGAGAGAAAATACGAAAAGAAGAAATCAATGAGCGTCCCCTTGAACCGGGGACCACAGCCGAGGCTGTGCTACCCGAGGAGACACTCATGATGCGTCGGCCTCCGCATTACGCTGCGGGGAGGCATTAGGATGATTGCTACCTGATCGTTTGCGATCACGTACCAGCTTATAGTGTTCCTTGATCCAATCTGGATCAAAGCGATTTTTCCAGAAGGGACACTTCCGGTCGTCAGTGGAATGGTCTTGGCTGCAGCTGAGACACTTAGGAGGATGAGGGCAGGGCTGGCCCGCCGGAGTAGCCTGCGAGGAGGGTTAGCCTTGGGTCGAGCCTTGCAGCAAGACGCCAGGGTGCGATGGTGTTCCTTTCTGTGAGATTCCCCACAGATCGGGCAGCGGAGAGATTGCTGGTTGCACTTCAATGCAGAGTGCCCCCAGCGCCAGCAGCGTTCACAAAGAGGAACTCCCGGCGAAGAGAGAGCGGCCTTGAATCGGCAACGCCAATTCCTGACCATAACTGTACAATTGTCCAGAGCCTTTACGTTCTGGCCAGTTGACGTGTCTTCGATGTTGAACCAGACGGTTGCAGTATCGGAATTCTTGGAGTTGCGCATGACACGCGGTACCCCAACGAGAGTAATGAGATCTGAGAAGGAAGAGTCTGGAGAATCTCGTAAGCCTGCCGGGCAGTGATAATGCTACCATCGGCATTGAAATAGGGAACGTCGAGCAGTTTCAAATAAGAAACGCTCGTCGGGATTGCGAGCTCGACAGTAGATCCTGCCGGAGCACAGCGGAGAGCGGCCTCATGCAAAATGCTGAGATCTTTCGGAGAAGCCACCCTCGTCATCAAGCAAGAGAACGAGGAGGCGGAATGATCCTGGATAGATTCGCATCGAATCCAGGACTTGCCAGTGGTCAATGCCCTATTAAGGGCATTAAGGAGAGCTCCGGTGGCAACAGAATCGTTGTCAGCCGGAAAAGAGTAACTGACCCGGACGTTACGACAGGACGGTCCGTGAGACGTGGACTTCGCCTTCTTCTTAGGTGGTCCAGACGGCTCCCCGGTTGCTTCCTTTTGCAGGAGACAATCTTCTCTGCGGGGAGGTGTGGGAATGTCTTTGCCAGGGCTACAATAGCCTCGGCAGGAGTGTTGGCCGGTTGGGCCAGAGCTTGCGCATAGGAGCGCTTACCGGAAGATGGGCGAGTAGCCCTATTGACCGGAGGAGGCGGTCCACGTCCAGGAGTCCGGGAACGAGATCGCGCGCGGGGGTGGAGGAGGGCGGTTTGGGTTCCAAGCCGGTCTCGGAGGCGGGGTGCCCTGGTTCAAACATGAGTCCTCCGGTCGCACTGTACCAGAGGGGGAGTGATGAGTGGCGGGATCGGCAAAGCGAGTTGATTTCCCGCGCGAGGGAAGGTGCGCATTTACAATACTCTGCAAGCACGCTCCGAGTTCATGCTGAGGTCCCTGAAGAGTAGGGACAGAGAACATGTTAACATCGCCAGCAGTAGCGAGGCCACAATACCCTCAGCGATGGCATACTGGTAGCCCGCCGGGATGGAGACAGATGCTTTGCCGACCTTGAGGATCCAATCCTTAAGGGCGGCGAGGGACTCGGTGGCGGCCTTCGCTTCACCATGAAGGAACCGATGCCCTTTGGGAAAGATCGCAATACCGATAGAATTGTTGTTATAAGCTGCCTCCGTGGACAGCATCGACGGAGATGGAGGAACGGGGGGTTCGGTAGACCCAGTCCGATTCGAGGGACCAGCATTGTCGGTATCCATTAAACTGTCACCGCCTTGGAAGAGAAGGCTCCTGTCCCCCGAGGGGGAGGAGCGGAGGGTCGAGAGGGGCCCGCGGGGGTCCGCCCAGGGTGCGGATTTAGCGGTGGAGGCCCACCGCTGCCAACAATGTTGAGCGGATCGTCGCTCATTGAAAGACTCTAATAAATCGGTGGATTTTCAGCCGATTTTCGCGATTTTAAGAACGGGGAGTGCTCAAGGATATAGGTATCCGGATCTGCAACCTGATCTAAGATCGTCCCAAGTGTTGTCGCCATAGAACGAGGAGTGCGATTTGCGAGAGTTGTTTACAGTTGTTTACAAGTGGGGGTTGTGGAAAGAGACGAAGTTTAGCCCCCCCCTTGCGGGGGAGGCTGCTAGCCCAGGCCCAGTCCTATGATTGGACCATTTAGCCCAGGAGCTTCACACTCCGGCTTCAACTTAAGCAGTTACCTGGTTGTATTAGTCCAGGGTCCACTGACAGAGGAGTTAGGTCTCTCGAGCCAAGGACTGGAGACTGTCCAGCCTTGCTACGGCCCAGCGGTGTCCGGGCGCTACCCACATGCCTGCCTTCCCGTCCTCCAGCAGATGGTTCGCTGATGCCCTTAGGCGCGGATCCCCATCTGTCCAAAGTCTCTGTCTTGCCACGTGCCTCCCAGACTGGCATCCGATATCACAGCAAGGTCCATGGTCCTCCCATGACAGGTTCCCACAGGGGAAGCCCTTACTGAACGGGTCTGGATCTGCTTCTGCCTTTGGCATACTGCACATGACTAACCATCTCGTGATCATTGCCAACAGCTCCCACTTAGACTGGGTACCCTGTTGGCTCAAACGCCATCAGGTGGTTATCTAAGGGCTGGTTGGCATAGCGGTAAACGCGAGTCAGGTAGTCCTGTGGCTGTGGCAAGCCACGAAGCCGCGGGTTCTAGTCCTGGAGGTAGCATCTTCAGGTTTGCATTCGGAAGTGTCCGGAGCTGGTTCCACGTGACGCGGGCAGGAAGTATCACGACCCTGTGACAGTTGTTCCCACGAGGGAGGTGACTTGGTCATGTGACTAAGCAGCTGGCACGTGACGTAAGCTGGGTTATGCGTCACACATGTGACTTACCCCACTATGTGGGTCAAGTGTCACATGACCCTAACTCACGTGCAAGCACGTGATCCCCGATCTAAAAGTGTAGGGGCCGAAAGGATAAGGGATTATACCGGGAATTGGGCTGATAACCACCCGATGGCATTTGAGCCAACAGGGCACCCGGTACCGTGTGAGCTGCCTGAAGTAGGGGTCCACGGAGGTTAGTCATGGCGCAGTATGCTTTGGCGGAAGTAGATCCAGACCCGTTCAGCTAAGGGCTTCCCCTGTGGGAACCTGTCATGGGAGGACCATGGACCTTGCTGTGATATCGGAGGCCAGTCTGGCAGGCACATGGCAAGACAGAGACCTTGGACAGATGGGGATCCGCGCCCTAAGGGGCATCAGCGAACCATCTGCCAGAGGACGGGAAGGCAGGACTGGGGGTCGCGCCCCAGACACCGCTGGGCCGTAGCAAGGCTGGACAGTCTCCAGTCCTTGGCTCGAGAGACCTAACTCCTCTGTCGGTGGCCCTGGGATAATACACCCAGGTTGCCGCTTAAGTTGAATCCGAAGTGCGAACTCCTGGGTTCCGTGGGACTCTGGGGACCCCAGTGTGTAGGTGAAAGTCCATGCCGACCTACTTGGCAGGCTTAAACGGTTCCCCTTGGCGTGGATGGCCTTGGGGTGCAAGTGTCGGACAAAAAGCCTTAATCCGGCAGACCGCAGCTGAGTAAGATGGTACCATCCCTGAGTCCACACCCAATTTGGGGAGGCCTCGGCCGTTGGCAAGGGGGGGTCCGCAGACCAAATAGAGAGGGCGTAAGCCCGACGGATGCACACTGGACCCACATAAGGAGTCCTAGGTTAAGGGTTCCCCTGGGCGTGGATGGCCCTGGGGTGAAAGTGCTGGACAATAGCCTTAATCTGGCAGACCCACCTAGGTAGCAGCCTCCCCTGCAAGGGGGGGGCTAAACTTCGTCCGTTATAGGTCCTTTTGGACCTTTTACGTGGAATTGACCACAACCGGCCCCTCGGGGCTGGGGGACGGTGCTCAAGCAAGCGAGTATGCACGAGCTCGGGTCTTTTAGCTCGAGCCGGGGCACGAGAGAGCAGGGCACTGTAGCCCTCTATGTATTTTCCTTCAGTCTGGTTTGGATCGGACTCGTCGTATTTATAGTAGGTACCCGTGTGTATTTACAAGCGGACTGCCACCGTGCACCGCTATATAAATTGTTGATTTAAAAAAAAAAAAAAAAAAAAAAAATCAGGTGGTTATCAGCCTAATTCCCGGTATGGTCCCTTATCCTTTTGGCCCCTACCTTTTAAGATCGGGGATCACATGTGGTCTGCCGGATTAAGGCATTGTCCAGCACTTACATCCCAAGGCCATCCACGCCAAGGGAAACCCGGTCACGTGAGTTAGGGTCATGTGACACTTGACCCACATAGTGGGGTAAGTCACATGTGTGACGCATAACCCAGCTTACGTCACATGCCAGCTGCTTAGTCACATGACCAAGTCACCTCCCTCGTGGGAACAACTGTCACAGGGTCGTAATACTTTCTGCCCGCGTCACGTGGAACCAGCTCCGGACACTTCCGGATGCAAACCTGAAGATACCACCTCCAGGACTAGAACCCACGGCTTCGTGGCTTGCCACAGCCACAGGACTACCTGACTTGCGTTTACCGCTATGCCAACCAGCCCTTTCCAAGTGCCAGCTTGAGCCCAACTGTGTATACACCAGTAGTGATGGCGCCGTGCCCACGAAAGTGGATGCACTTAGACAATCCGTATATTCGTCCTGGGTCTACCGAGGCAATACGCTTGTATTTGAAACTCGCCAGCCTGTCGGCAAAGCAACAAGCAATGACTCTGAGCTGATTGGATTGCGTATGTCAATCCAAAAGGCTATTGCACAGGATGGAGCTACATCCATCGTATGCTTCCTCGATTCAATGACTGCAATCAATCACATTATCGATTGCAATCCTCACTCTGTGCAGTCGCATTCTATTGCACTGTGCACCTCATTGCAGGCTTGGTTTGCCCAGTCCGAGCTGCACCAGATTACATTCTGGCACGTCCCCTCCTCTTGGAAGTGGGCTATCCAAGTTGAAGCGCACAAGTCAGCACGTGGCCTCGACATTCCTCAGGAACTTCATCCCTTCTATACCACTGATGCACTCCATAAAGAGGCGGATGATGATATGCATGCCTCTTAGTTCCACAACTCTGGAATCAAGAAATACATTAGCACTTCCACATTTCGATTCCATGATGCTGGAAAGCCTGAGTCCTATGAGCACCTGCTTCATAAAAGAACGGGTTTCATGAAGTTGGTGACAGGTAACGAGCTGTTCACTCGCTGCTGTCACGTCGCATGCAGGCATGTGCCGATCAATGCATATCGAGCACGGTTCAACTTCGCTGAGAGTGATCAATGCTCATGCAGACGGGGTCCTGAGGACTCTGTCCACACTATGACTCTGTGCTGTAACTGGAACAGACCAACCGAACACCAGTATGATGCCTTTGTGCATTCCTGGTTTGTTAAGTACCTAACATCGAATAAGGCAGCAGGTGCTTTTATCCTGGATCTGGGGGGCGGGTAACTGCCTCTTTGCAGTGGGGGATACTTAGGGTTATGGCTCCTTGCGGGCCTTTGCGCAGAAGCAACTGCAGCTGGCCTTCAGGCTGGGGGATCCAGAGCATCAATTCAATATGGTGTTGGATGAAAGCAAACACTGAGCTTTATTGCAGATCGCAGACTCTGTGATACCTGTCGTTATGGGCCCTTTTGGACCCTTTGCATAGAACTGACCATGTCCGGCTCCTAGGAGTTGGGGGACACAGGCCGAATGGGCAAGTCAGCGCAGGTGTGAGCATGAGTAGCTCAGGCACGGGCACGAGAGAACAGGGTTAGTATGCCCTCCATGTACATCTCCTCAGTCTGGGCTTTTTGGACTAGTTGTATTTATTGTAGATATCTGTGTGTACTTACAAGCGGACTGCCATTGAGCACCGCTATATAAATTGTTGATTTAAAAAAAAAAAAAAAAAAAAAAGCCCAGGACTGGAGACTGTCCAGCCTTGCTACAGCCTAGTGGTATCCGGATTGCTACTCCATGCCTGCCTTCCTATCCCTTAGCAGATGGTTTGCAGATGCATCACACACATTGATCCCCATCTGTCCAAGGTCTCTGTCTTGCCACGTGCCTCCCAGACTGGCATCCGATATCACAGCAAGGTCCATGGTCCTCCCATGACAGGTTCCCATAGAGGAAGCCCTTTACTGAACGGGTCTGGATCTGCTTCTGCCAACTTAAGCAGGTGACATACTGCAGGTGACTAACCAGTTCATGATCATTACCAATGGCTCCCACTTTACCAGGTACCTTGTTGGCTCAAACACCATCGGGTGGTTATCAGCCTAATTCCTAGTATAGTCCCTTATCCTTTCAGCCCCTACCTTTTAAGATCGGAGATCACATGTAGTCTGCCAGATTAAGGCATTGTCCGGCACTTACATCCCAAGGCCATCCACGCCAAGGAAAACCTGGTCACATGAGTTAGGGTCATGTGACACTTGATCCACATTGTGGGGTAAGTCATGTGTGATGCATAACCCAGCTTACATCACGTGCCAGTTGCTTAGTCACATGACCAAGTCACCTGCCTCGTGGGAACAACTATCACAAGGTCATGATACTTCCTGCCCATGTCACGTGGAACCAGCTCTGGACACTTCTGAATGCAAACCTGAAGATGCCACCTCCAGGACTAGAACCTGCAGCTTCATAGATTGCCACATCCACAGGACTACCTGACTGCATTTACCACTATGCCAACCAGCCCCTTCTAGGCTATGCGCCTAGCAATGCACACAGCATATGGCTATATGTGCGGCAATGCGCAGCCTGTGGCTGCATCCACAGCAATGCACAGCACAAGCTGTGTGTGCAGTAATGCACAGTAAATGGCTGTGTCCACAGCAGTGCACAGCCTACAGCTATTACAGACATCGCCCAAAGGACCATTCATTTTCTTATCTTATCTTTCCCACATCCCTTATCTCCCCTGTCATGCTGCGCAGCACGCAGCCATCGAGTCATCCCACTTCCCTAGTCATCCTGAGTCATCTCCTTCCAGTCTTACTCATCCGTAGTCTACAGCATTGCGCAGCCCATGGTCTGTGCTCGAGTACTGTAATGTATATAAGGACTCCCAGATGTACCAGTAGCGCTAGGCTTAATATTCCTTTTGCCATCATCTCAAGACCACTCTCGCACTTAGTCTGCCCGAGTCCTTCTGAGATTTGTCTAGCCTAACAAGATATTAAGCCTTGTCAAAACTCGCTCAGACTCACACACACACCACGTCATGCTTTATCAAAGACTTGATCAACATTCGATGACAAGCGGTCACCGACCTAGCGAGCACTAGCATGAGCGACGAGAGCACTTGGCTCAGAGAAGTAGACCAGGCATTGCATTCCACACCATTTGCAGAGACAGTCCACGCTACCTGCAGAGACACTAGCAATCCAAACAAATGAAAGAGAGAGCGCACGCCTACACCAAGTAGCAATGACGAAGAGCAGGCATTTCTGAGAGAGTTTGCCTTCACCGCCACAGACGAGCCCGCTGAGATCCTCAGCAAAGGAGCAGCACAACTCATTGCAGAACTCTTCCTAGAAGGAGAATACGGGATAAGCCCAGAAGAGCTGTGGTCAGACCAGAATCTTCTTGCCGAAGAAGATGATGAACCCATCTGCAAGAAAATGAGAAAAGAACGAACACAAGCTCGAGACTTTAGGTGACAACAGATCGAGAACTATAATTGCTGAACACAGGAGGAAGACATACTGATACAGAGAGGACATGATGCACAGAGCATATGACAGAACCAACGAGAATGACACCAGAGTCAAGGACACACAGGAACGAAACCGCCAAACCCCTTAGAGGACCAATCCGCCGAAGCACTGTATAAGGAAAGAATCACACCACTATGGTGAAAGTAAGCAACAGTGACTGGGATGAATACTATTGGTGGAGGGAGCGAAAAGGATTACCAAAGACAAATGGACCGACCGCCGCAGAGTGGGCCAATTTTGAACAAGCTTGTAGAATCGCAGGAGTCAACCTAGACTACTGGAAAGAACAGAGAGAGGAGCGAAGACAGAAACAGCTCCAAGAACAGCAAGCCCAAGTACAAGTACAGCAGATCCAAGAACAACAGATCCAGGAACAGGAAAACCAAGACCAAGAGAACGACGAAGAAACCCCCAAAGGATGACGACAGAATACAAGGGAATCATTGCTGATCCGAAATCCTTTACAGGAGATCGAACGTCCTTTGATATTTGGTGGAGGAAGATGAAACTCTACATAACTGCACATGGAGACCTCACGGACACACAGAAGATCAGAGTGGTCCTGTCTAGAATGACCGACGGACCCGGAGCCCACTGGGCGTCAAAGAAGATTGACACCACTACCAACTAAAGCACATGGGCCGACTTCATAACCGAGATAGAGACACGATTCAGCAACGTCATATCGCCATCACAAGCAGGAAGCAAACTATTCAATATCAGACAGGGAAACCGACCCATCGACGAATTTCTGGATGAATTTGTAGACCTCGCAGGGAAAGCAGGAATGACAGGAACAGCCCCTCGTTTCCTACTCGAGAAGAGCTTAAACTGAAGGACAGCAGAAGCCGTACACTCAATCTCCACACTTCCAACAGATGGAGATAAATATATCAAGACAGTTTGAGCAATTGGACGAAACATCGATGAGCACAGAAATGTGATGAGAGGAGAATTCACAAGCAATCAGTGCAAGACTGGAAATCCAAGCCGAGGAGCAGGACAGGCCATGGAAGTCGACAAAGTATGAAGCAACAACTGCTTCAACTGCAATAAACTAGGACACCTCTCATGAAACTGCCTGGAACCACGAAAAGGAGCAGCAAATGTCACATGTTTCAATTGTGGCTTAAAGGGACACTATGCACGAAACTGCAAGAAGAAGAAGAAAGGAAAATCCCGGGTCAGAGAAGTGAAAGAAGAAGAAGGAGAGGACGAAGAAGACAAGGATGAAGAAAGCTCTGACAAAGAGGGTTTTGCCGAAGGGTCCGACTAGGAGGTGCTAAATCACGACCCATACAACTGAAACAGACTCGCTTCGATACCGGATGTAGATCATCCCATACTCTGAAATACACCATTCCCGCCAAGCGATCTGAAGCACCAAGGAAAACCATCCAAGGGGACAAACCACCAAAGAGGAAAGAACTCACAGTACCAGCAAGAATACGAACGCGAAAAGGAATCACAATGATAACACCGGAAGTTGATAGCGGAGCGGATAGGACCTGCATCAACACCGCGATAGTAGCAAAAACAGGACTCAAGACATGACGAATCAAGAAGATTCCCATCATAAATGCAGACGGATCACCCAACCGCCAGAAAACAGCAGACCGAGTAGCAGAGGTCCACATCGACATTAAAGGACACAAGGAGCACATGGAAGCCATCATACTCAATATTGGAAACTGACATGCTACTAGGACATGACTAGCTTGTCTACCACAACCCAACAATCAAATGGAGGACAGGAGAAATTGTCTTTGACAGATGCCCTAAAACATGCAAAATAAACCACCAGACGATTAAGATACAGAAGGTGGCTGAATCAGCGAAAACCACAGCCAGCGACAAGACAGGAATCCAGATACCCCTATATCTGATCAGATTCAAACACCTCTTCAAGGAGAAGAACTTTGATCGCTTACCAGACCACAAAGAATGGGACCATGAAATAAACTTAATGAAGGATGCACCCAAAACGATACCGAGCAAGGTCTATCCGATGACATAGAAAGAACTAGAGGAACTAGATGCCTTTGTTGAAGAAGGATTACGAACAGGAAAAATACTCCCATCGAAATCGCCTTACACAGCACCCTGCTTCTTTCGCAACAAGAAGGATGGAAGCAAACGACTCATCCAAGACTACCGGAAGATAAACAAATATATGGTCAAAGACAAGTTCCCACTACCACGCATCAGTGAGCTCCTCGATGTACTACAAGGAGCAAAGTACTTTAGCAAGATTGATATTATCTGGGGATACAATAACGTGCGCATCTGGAAAGGGGACGAATGGAAGGCAGCCTTCCTAACAGCAAGAGGACTCTTCGAACTGACAGTCATGTACTTTGGGCAGTGCAATGCACCAGGCACTTTTAGCCGAATGATGGCAAGCTTCCAAGACCAAATACGAAGGAGAGTGTGCATAATCTATATGGATGATATCATAATCATCGGATGAACACAAGAGGAACTCCAAAAGAACACCATAGAAGTCATGGAAAGACTGAACAAGAACGACCTGTTCATCAAAGGACCGAAATGCATCTGGGAATCATCAAAAGTCCCAGTACTAGGATACATCATAGGAGAAGGGAAGGTAGAAATGGAACCAGAAAAGATCACAGCTATACAATCCTGGCCAATCCCAAAGACGAAGAAAGAACTACAAAAGTTCTTGGGATTCATGAACTTTTACCGACGATTCATCAAGGGATATGCAAAGGTTGCTAAACCCCTAATGGAGTTGACTGGAAACAAAGCATTCCAGTGGACAGACAAGCAACAGAACGCCTTCAAAGAGCTGATCTGACATATAACCTCAGCACCCATTCTAGCACTACCACAAACAGAAGGAAAATTCTGAGTCGAAACGGATGCCTCAGGATATGCTATTGGAGCAGTACTATCACAACAGCAGAAAGGACTATGGCATCTGATCGCATTCATTTCGAGATGCATGACCCCAGCAGAACAGAACTACGAAATCTATGACAAAGAACTTCTTGCGATAATGGTCGCATTAAAGACATGGAGACAATACCTCCTCGAAGCTCGAGAGAAGTTCGAAATATTGACAGATCACAAAAACCTATCATACTTCCGGAAGCCAAAGCGACTCAATTCGAGACAGATTGGCTGGTACCTGAAATTACAGGAATATGACTACGAACTATGACACATACCAGGAAAGGCGAATGGAAAAGCGGATGTCCTGTCACAGATGGCAGGATATGAAGAAAACCTAGCAGAGAAGGATGACATACAAATGATCAAAGAAGCAGCATTCATTCGACATCTGGAAGAGAATAATGAATGAGACTTCGAATTTATGATGTTCGAGAATGAACACCCACGAAAAGAAGAAGCAGAAAATAACGAAACAATACAAACAAGAGGAATTACGATGATCGAATCCTCAAGGATAGAACAAATTTGACAATGCACACGAAGGGAGATGATCGTAACAACAGGACTGAAGGAAAAACCACACTGGTTCACAGAAGATGACCACATCGTATATGTAGGAGGAAAAATCTATGTTCCTCCAGACAACAAACTGAAGGAAAACATCATGTTTGAACACCATGACACACCCATCGGAGGACACCCAGGGCAATACCGCATGCACGAGCTCATAAGCCGCATCTATTGGTGGCCATCAATGCTAATGGACATCAAGAAGTATGTCAATGGATGCGAAACATGTCAGCGAAACAAAATCATCTGACAAAAGAAACATGCACCCCTGCACCCACACGAAGTCCCACAGCAACCATGGGAAGATATTGGAGTAGATCTCATAGAACTGCTACCCAGCTTGAATGGCCTTAATGCCATTGCTGCAGTCACAGACCGCCTGACCAAGATGATCCACCTAGTTCCCACAAAGACTGAACTCACAGCAGAAGGTCTCACATGACTATACTGAGACAACGTGTGGCAGCTTCATGGAATCCCACGAAAGATCATCAGTGATCGAGGACCCCAGTTCGCAGCGCGATTCATGACAGCACTTCTAAAATTACTCGGAACAAAGCAAAATCTATCAACGGCCTATCACCCACAGACAGATGGACAGGTGGAACGATCCCACCAAGAAATGGAAGCCTTCCTCAGAAGCTTCACAAACAACTTACAGGACGATTGGGCAGAATGGATAGCAATCGCAGAGTACCAGTACAATGACAAAGCACACCAGGAAACGAAGGAAACACCATTCTACCTCAACTATGGAATGCACCCCTGGAAGGGAGAGCCACAGATGACAGAAGGGAATAACCCTGCAGCAAAGGACTTTATCAAAAGAATGAACCAAATATGAAAGGAAGCAAATGCTGCGCTGCAGTATGCACAAACATGAGCCAAAGACAATTACAATGCGAGGCGAAGACCAGCCTGTGAATACAAGAAAGGGGATAGAGTATGGCTAGAAGCTACCAATATCACAGTCAATCGACCATCAAAGAAGTTATCAGCACTCCGATATGGACCGTTCAAGGTGGTTGAAAAGAAAGGAGCCTTGGTATATCGCCTGGAACTCCCAGCATCATGGCAGCTGATACACCCCGTGTTCAATGAAACACTACTCATGCCTTACAAAGGACCCTGTTTCAAGATACAAGAGTGACCATCACCACCACCTCCTGAAATCATAAATGATGAAGAAGAGTACGAGATAGAAGAAATCCTAAAAAGGAAGAAACAAGGGAGGGGGATGCTATTCCTGGTCAAATGGAAAGGATACGGACACGAAGAGAATACATGGATCAAAGAGAAGAAACTGGGGAATGTGCAGCAAGCTCTAGACCACTTCCTAAAGAAGACTGCGAACCAGGATAAAAGGATCATGACAAGAGGGAAGAAGACCAAAAATCGCACTTCATGACCACCAACACCCCCATCAGCATTGACAGCAGCGACAACAGCCGCGCACCTACCCCCAACTGCCCAAACGACCATGAGAATCTAGCAAGGATTCTCAATGGCAGTGACTACATGGACCCCCTCGCCATCACACTTGGCGCGTATATGCACTATGTTATGACCGTCTGCACGCATCTCTGGACTGGGCGAACCCCTGATGGGACCGGTCCCACTGCAGCTGAATGTATCATGCTTCGCAAGGCGATGGAAATGCTTCGCACAGAAAACCAGTGACTTAAACTCCTCACCACTACACTCCATCACATCTGCACCTACAATAAAGAGCTCATTCATACATGGGCCCCATGCACTGTGACTGCCTGGGAGACCAATACTGAGTGAGGACAGCTGGACTAAGGTTTTTCATGAGGACGCGAATCTACAGAGAGGGTGATGTTACAGACATTGCCCAAAGGACCATTCATTTTCTTATCTTATCTTTCCCACATCCCTTATCTCCCCCGTCATGCTGCGCAGCACGCAGCCATTGAGTCATCCCACTTCCCTAGTCATCCTGAGTCATCTCCTTCCAGTCTTACTCATCCGCAGTCTACAGCATTGCGCAGCCCATGGTCCGTGCTCGAGTACTGTAATGTATATAAGGACTCCCAGATGTACCAGTAGCGCTAGGCTTAATATTCCTTTTGCCATCATCTCAAGACCACTCTCGCACTTAGTCTGCCCGAGTCCTTCTGAGATTCGTCTAGCCTAACAACAGCTATGCCCACAGCAATGTGCAGCTATAGGCTGCACACACAGCCTTCTACACATATATATAGGTAGCACAGAGCATCTTGAAGTCCCCAGTATTCTCACTCAGGACTTCTAGGCAAGTACTTGTACATAACTCAATTACTAGTGTTCTCACTCAGGACTTCTAGATTCTAAGGCTCGTCCAGAGTGTTCTCTGTGCACTCGTAGCTCGTACTTTTGTTAACAATACCAGGGCAAGTGCTGACAGGCCATTGTGTATAATGCCGATGACTTTATGATAATAACAATTGTAATATATGCCAGACAGATAGAGAAGGAGATTGTAAATGATCTGGAGAGGGATTGTTAATGATTGTAAATGATGTGGGAGGGGATTGTAAATGATTGTAAATGCTCTAGAAAGTTATTGTTAATGATTGTAAATGGTCTGGAAAGGGATTGTTAATGATTGTAAATCATCTGGAAAGGCATTGTTAATGATTGTAAATGGTTTGGGAGGGGATTGTAAATGATTGTAAATGGTCTGGAAACTTATTGTTAATGATTGTAAATGCTCTAGAAAGTGATTGTAAATGATTGTAAATGGTTTGGGAGGGGATTGTAAATGATTGTAAATGGTTGGAAAGTGATTGTTAATGATTGTAAATGCTCTGGACAGTTATTATTAATAATTGTAAATGGTTGGAAACTTATTGTAAATGATTATAAATGGTCTAGGAGGGGATTGTCAATGATTGTAAATGATCTGGGAGGGGATTGTAAATGATTGTGAATGGTTGAAAAGTATTGTTAATGATTGTAAATGCTCTGGAGAGGGATTGTTAATGATTGTTAATAATTCTCACTTGACTCAGGGTGATCATCAATCATTGTCAATGGTGAGCCAACAACATCATCAAAATTTCCTTTGCATAATCAAAGGTTGAAACATATATCACATAATAGTACAATGGAATATGAAACAGCTTTATTCCTATATCAGTATTAGCATGGAAATGATTGGCAGCTATGGAGACACCAACCTTCCTACTCAGATGTCACAGCAGTTAAAGCATCACTTAGCTGCAGCAAAGTCCAAGAAACATCATCGATCGCAGCTTTGATGTGATTGATATCAGCACCACCAGCATCAGATTGGATCCACCAGGCTAAAGCCAAGATAATAAGTAGAATGCCATTCATACCACCTGACAGAAGACCCAACCAGTCAGGATCATCTGGTAGATCTCGTGAAAGCTCTGCACTATGCCAATCAGGTTGCAATCCTTGCCACCATGCCTTTTAGGCATTTCCATAATCCACTGCATTCTTGATGACTGGCATTTTCTCTGCTTGTGATGGACGTCCACGTTTCAACCAAATGCCTACTTCAGCTGGGTGAGAAGCTGTAGACAGGCGCTATGATAAACTTATAAATATAATGTTCTGTTGATAATAATTACACTTACTGTGGTGGATGGTTTTTTGAGCTCAAATGAGATCCAGTTTACGAGCAAGCCAATCCAATCACTATCTGTCAAAACATTTTTAAGAAAAGGCAAGATATCTGCGATTGCTTTGTTATCAGGTATAATAGTTGGAAAGCCTAATAATACAAGCAGGGAATATTAGCATGGATGCTGAAATCCTAGGCAAACCTTACTTATGGGAGCTTTTGGCTTGGTGGAGGCAGTTGCTTCAGTGGGGTTCATAGGTTCAGTGGGTTCAGTGGGCTTGGTGGGGTTGGTGGGGTCAGTGGGTTCGGTGGGTTCAGTGGGCTCAGTGGGTTCAGTGGGCTCAGTGGGGTCAGTGAGATTAATGGAACTAGTTGCAGCTGGTTTGGTTGGACCAGCCTCCTTTTCAACCAATGCATCAGGTTCAGTTCCAGCCCTTGGTGCAAGATCAGATGTGGTTTGACACAGATAACTATAAAATACCTTGCTTTTTCCTTGCCCTTGCCCTTTCCCTTCTTTGTTGGACCCTCAACAAGTTGCGAGGTGTTGAAACTAGGCACAGGGAACACTCTGGACGAGCCTTAGAACCTAGAAGTCCTGAGTGAGAACACTAGTAATTGAGTTATGTACAAGTACTTGCCTAGAAGTCCTGAGTGAGAACACTGGGGACTTCAAGGCGCTCTGTGCTACCTATATATACGTGTAAAAGGCTGTGTGCGCAGCCATAGGCTGCGCATTGCTGTGGGCACAGCTGTAGGCTGTGCACTGCTGCGGACACAGCCATTTACTGCGCATTACTGCGCGCACAGCTTGTGCTGTGCATTGCTGCGGACGCAGCCACAGGCTGCGCATTGCTGCGCACACAGCCATAGGCTGTGTGCATTGCTAGGCGCATAGCCTGGGTCCTGTCCTATGCACAAGTCCGGACAGGAGGGGCATTTCTAACACCTCCCCCTGACCTGAACTGTCTAAACTATGTACCTACAAGTCCCATTTTCTGTCTACAGAATTCGACCTTTGGTACAGTAAGTGGTTTGGTTAACAAGTCTGCAACTTGTTCAGTTCCTGGAATAAACTCAGGCCATATCCTCTTCTGCTCCACTGTATCCCTAAGCCAGAAGTATCGCAAATCCAGCTGTTTCATACGCCCATGATGCTCTGGATTCTTTGTGACACTCAGTGCAGACTGATTGTCAATCTTGAGTGGTGATGGTTGCAACACAGGGTATCCCATCTCCTGCATAATATTGCGCATCCATAAGATCTCCTTTCCAGCTTCAACTGCAGCAATGTACTCCGCTTCAGTAGTGGAAAGCGTGACAAAAGGCTGCAGTTTGGATGACCATCCAATAGCTCCACCACCAAGAATTGTTACATATCCACCAGTAGAGCGTCCAGAGTCCGGGCAATCACCATGGGAAGCATCACAGAATGAGGTAAACATCTCTGGACCAAGATCTCCAGAGTATGTCAGCTTGAGGTCCAAAGTCCCTTTGCAGTATCTCAGCAAATGCTTGACTGCATTCCAATGCTGTGGACCAGGATTCGAGTTGAAGCGTCCTAGGCATGACACAGCAGCTGCTATGTCCGGTCTGGTCATAGTGGCCAAATACTGGAGTGATCCAACAGCACTGAGGTATGGGATGTTCTGCATAAAGTCCGCTTCCTCTGAAGTCTGAGGTGCCATTGCTTTGGAAAGGTTAAGACCTGTCATCATAGGAGTTTTGACAGGCTTGCAATCTGCCATCCCATAGCGCTCCAGTGTGTTTAAGATGTACTGCTTCTGGGAGAGCGCAATGGTCCGCTTCTGCCTATCCCTAATAATCTCCACACCCAACAAGAAGGTGCTTGGTCCCAAATCCCTGATCTTGAAGTGCCTAGACAGCTCTGCAACCACTTTGTCAATGGCAGCAGTGTTCTTTGAAGCCAATGTAATGTCATCAATGTAAATGGGAACAATGACCTTTACCTCCCCCTTGACATAGAGGTAGATAGAGCGGTCAGATTCGAGTCGTTTGAATCCCATAGACAATAAGACGGAGTGTAGCTTCTTGTTCCACTGTCTGGCAGACTGTTTAAGACCATAAAGCGATTTGTAGAGTTTGCAGACTTGGTTTGGACCACCTTGGTGAAACCCCTCTGGTTGAACCATATAAATCTCCTCCTCCAAATCACCATTAGGAAAGGCAGAGGTAACATCCACAGAACGAAGTTCCATGTCCTCAATACCAGCCATGGCTAGGATAAGTCTCAAAGCAGCAGGGCGAAATGTGGGGGCAAAGACTTCAGTATAGTCAATGCCAGGTCTTTGACTGAAACCTTTAGCAACACATCGAGCTTTGTAGCGCTCAATCGAGCCATCTGCATTGCGTTTAACCTTGAAAACCCATCCACAACCAATAGCCTTCTTTCCTGGAGGCAAGTCCACAATCTCCCATGTCCTATGTCCCATAAGAGACATAATCTCTTCATTACACGCTTCCTGCCACTTGTGAGCATCCAGACATTGCATAGCTTGCTTGTATGTACTCGGATTGGCACCCTCAGCTAGACCAGCAAATTGGACATCCACAAAACCAGCCTCTTCATCAGGATTAGGATCAGGATTCTCATGGATTGAGTCATCCGAATCAGAATCATCTCGAACTGGTGGAGGAGCAGGTCTGATGACCCACCAATTACCAGGTGGTTTGACATTTCTGACTGGTTTCCTGACAGCAATGGGCGGAGTTTTGGGAAGAGGTGGTGGGGTTGGTACTCTGTGTCTAACAGGAGGTGTGTGGGGGAGGTTATCATCCTGGTGAATAGCAGGAGGTGTTCTAGGACGAAGATTTGGACTCTGTGGAGGGGTAGGCTCTGGATCAGGAGCAGAGGGAGCTGTTTGCACAATAGGATTTGGTGCATCAAAGCCTCCCCCTAACTCCAGCACAGCTAAGTCTTGGGAAACTGGTTGCAAGGCAGGTGGATCCAAAGGAAGGATAAGTGAAGGTTGAGTGCTGTAATGTTTCTGAGAGGTACCAGGGAAGTATCTCTCGTCAAATTCAGCCCTTTCCGCGATAATGGTCTTCTTGGTAGTAGGATTGTAAAACTTCCAACCCTTATAACCATCAGGATAGCCAATAAAGACGCATTTCTGGTAGTGTGGTTGCAGTTTCTTCCTCTGATCCTTCTGCACAAAGACATATGCAGTGCATCCCCAGATTCTGAGATGACTGACATCTGGTTTCTTCCCAAACCAAGCCTGATAAGGTGTAGTCCCAGACAGAGCAGAAGTAGGTACTCTGTTCCAAATGTGCACCATAGAAGCAAGACCATCTCCCCAGAATGAAGCAGGCAGCTTGGATTCAGACAGCATAGCAGTTAACTCTTCTGCCATAGTCCGATTAGCTCTTTCTGCAACTCCATTCTGTTGAGGCCTATTCCTGACAGTATGTCTCCGGATAATGCCACAATCATTGGTGAATTTGATAAAGGCATTGGACATGTACTCTCCACCCTTGTCATCTTGTAAAGCTTTGATCTTTAAGCCAAGTTGGTTTTCAGCATAGGCCTTAAACTGTCTAAAGGCATCAAATGCATCACTCTTCTGTTTAAGGGGTATCACCACTCTGAATCTGGTACAATCATCAATGAAAGTAATCCAATACTTGAATCCAGAGTGGGATTTAACAGGAAGAGGGCCATAAAGATCAGAATGGACGAGTTCTAGGGGTTGAGAAGCATGACTGTCTGAGGAGGGGAATGGGTTTGAAGACATTTTGCCTGCAAGACATGGTTCACAGATGGGGTCTGGCTTGTCCGAGGTTTTGAGATCCAATCCAGTTACCAAGTTATCCTTGGCCATCAGTTTGACAGTGTCATAACTGAAATGAGCCAATCTCCTATGCCATAAGCTAAGGTCCAAAGGAAGTGTACTAGCAAGGTTTGCAAACTCCGAAATTGCCTCTGTTACACCATCCAACTGAGCAGTATTGTTGGGAGTGATGTGAGCAGAGAAGAGTGTCCTGTTAAGTGATTTGGAATGAAAGTCTATGCAGGAATCATCAATGACAATCCTGAAAGCTTTGTGTTTGGAGAGATATAGACAGGACAATAGATTGTTTCGGAGTTCTGGCACATGCAAGACCCTGGTAAACTCTACAGATTGGGCTGGTTTGCCTCTAATGACTGGATTGAAAATCACAGTCCCAACTCCAGCTGAATAAATAATGGAACTATCTGCCAACTTGATTGGAATCTTGAGGGGGGTATAGTTTCTGACCCAATGTTTATGAGGGGTCATATGAGAAGTGGCCCCTGTGTCTGCGATCCAATCAAAGTCAGCATCCAGTTGGAGTGGATGAGAGAGTTTGGCACTTGCATTGCCTGCAAATTCGGTTACTTCGGACTCTGTAGCCTTGTTGGCTTGCTCCTGCCCTTTAGTCTTTTGCCTAGCCACCTTTTGAGCCTCCTTGTAAAGTTGGCAATTCCTCCAGAAGTGATCCAGACCACAGAATCCGCATGTTTTGTCCTTTTTCTGTGATGTATTGGAGTTTGAGTTCTTCTGTTTAGATGAATTGGAGGAATGGGAGGAAGTGGTAGCCTTTAAGGCAGATTCTGCAGCATCAGCAGATCTTCTAGTCCTTTGAATCTCTTCAGTGACAAAGGCTTGTTTGATAGTGTCTTTGTCAAGCTTGTCATGAAGAAGAAGGGAGGAGACAAAAGAGTTGTACTCCTCAGGAAGAGCTCTGATCAAGGCCATGGAAGCAAGTTCACTATCCAGGCTAGATAGAGTGAAGTCTGCTGGGCGAAGATTTTGGATTTTGACCAGACAGTCCTCAACTCTGTTCATAAGGGATTGCAGAGTTTCATCCTCCTTCTTTCTGATAGAGAAGAGATCATCATAGGCATTGAACCTGGAGCCAGGCTTCTTTTGAAGATGGACCTTTTCCAAAGCAGCCCACATCTTCACAGGATCATCTTTAATCCCATGAAAATGAATTCTCTGTTCCTGCTCCACCATAAGATAGAGCTGGCCAGCTGCTTTGTCTGACTTTAGGTCCCATGCTTCAGCAGAAGTGGAGTCTACTGGTCTTGGATTTGAACCAGAGACAATCCTCCAAAGGCCACAAGCTCTGAGCCAAGCCTCCATTTCTCCAGACCAAGTAGGATAGTTGGTGGAGTTGAGTTTGGTGAATGAAGGCATGGAGGTAGAGGAAGACATGATGGCAAGATGCTAGAGGCAGGGAGATGGCAAAGGGATAGAGGCAAGGAGATGGAATGGAATGGAATGATAGGAGGTTGGGAATACAACCACAATCCTCTTGCTTGGGCAGGGTTCCACAACAGAGAGAGAGACTGTGCTACTGGCCTTGCCCTCAGGAGAGTGTGTGTCAAGAAAGGTCTAGCTACTGAAAGTGCCCTTGGTCTACTTAAGTAAATAAAAAGGCTATCTACTGAGCACCCAGTTGTCAGCACAAAGGCCTAACCCCAGAGTCACAGGAATGACTACCTGGTTTTCTACTGGTGGAGTAAAGACTGCTTCAAATGAAGACCAGTCCCAACAGTTGGTGCTCCTATCTACTAAACTTAGACACACACCCTATAAGGACAGTGAACTCCAGGCTAGTACAGTCAAGGAAGGGGAAAGATGGAGGAAAATCCGGACTCTTGGTGTATGTCTGATAAGGCTGTTAGAGGCCGGGGCCCATAACCTGTTGAAACTAGGCACAGGGAACACTCTGGACGAGCCTTAGAACCTAGAAGTCCTGAGTGAGAACACTAGTAATTGAGTTATGTACAAGTACTTGCCTAGAAGTCCTGAGTGAGAACACTGGGGACTTCAAGGCGCTCTGTGCTACCTATATATACGTGTAAAAGGCTGTGTGCGCAGCCATAGGCTGCGCATTGCTGTGGGCACAGCTGTAGGCTGTGCACTGCTGCGGACACAGCCATTTACTGCGCATTACTGCGCGCACAGCTTGTGCTGTGCATTGCTGCGGACGCAGCCACAGGCTGCGCATTGCTGCGCACACAGCCATAGGCTGTGTGCATTGCTAGGCGCATAGCCTGGGTCCTGTCCTATGCACAAGTCCGGACAGGAGGGGCATTTCTAACACGAGGCACCTTCTCTGAGACCAAGTGAGGCTAATAGTTCATTATTCCTTGCTATATTTGCCTCTCATTGAATCTCATATTCTGAGGGGCCTTTCTTCTTCTTTGCAGGCTTGGATGGTCCAGTCTCTGGCTGAGGGGTTGCTGACTGGGGAGTTGTTGAATGTGGAGTGGTCAGCTGTAGAGTTGTCACAGATTCAGAGGGCTCTTTCTTTGCCCTCTTCTTCTTTGTAGGATTAGATGGTCCAGTCTCTAACTGGGGAGTTGCAGCAGGTGTGGATAATGAATGAGAGTCCTTGATTTTCTTATCTGTCACATATTGTCAATTATAACTGTTCTCTTTGTGCAATTAGAAACTTTACCAAATGCTGCATCCAGAAATCTGTCAAAATGAGGCATAAATTGTTTATCGTAAGCCTTCCCCAGGTATTGATCAAGTCTCTACTCCTTTGGAGTCTCTCCTACATGATATCTGGACACATGTTAACCAGTGGATATTCAGAGATGAATGATTACTACACTAGGGTTTGAATTGCTCCTTTGAGTCAGGGCATTGGCCCTCCAACGATGATTGTGCAGGCCTAGCCTGTCAGGTGAAGTATTCTATTTGCAGCTTCCTCGATAGTGCGAGGCAGCATATCAATATTCCTGCATTTCAAGTAATTTGAATTATGGATAGACTTGACCTTGAAATTACTTGCTCCTGGTATATCGCATTGGGCAATTGCCCTTCCTCACCCTCGACAAGCCCATCCTTCTGTTGTTGGTGATACTCCTCAACCTTCTGCTTGACCTCAGCATCTGATACCTCATACCAGTCTTGCATTGTCTTGTTGTAGAGTTGGAAGCGATCCTGGCTGCTGTGTTGCTTGTCAGGTTCACCTTTCTTATGTTCCTCCCAAATCGCCTCAAACTCTTCTTTCCGATCTTTGCCAAAGAGCTTGGCGAAAGCTTGCCAGAGCTGGAGCATGCGAGATAAACTCTTGAGATTCAAGACCCCTCGGGCCCCAGTGCCTGAAGTTGTAGGCCTACTCCTGTTGTAGACCCAGGTGTGGATTCGCTGCCAAGGATCGATTAAATCAGATCATGATATTGGAGATTACTGCCTTACATCTTTATGAGCCTTTCTCTGTTTTTCCTTTGCCTTCTCTTCACTGCCAGCTGCTGCAATTTCCTGCTGGGATGGAGGCCCAAGAGGCCATCTGGCAAAGAACTCTGTATACAGATTTGCAAACCAGACTGAGGTTGTCTTATCCTATTGAGCCTGGCAAAAATCTGCAAGCCTCTCTGCAAGCCAGGTTTCATATTCATCTGTGGTTCAACCAGGCCTTGGCATGATGGTATGAAGAAAGCAACAAGGGGGTGATTGCAGTGGTGATGAAGAGATTTGATAGGGCAAACACAGAAAGGCAGCAGTGAGTCACACCAGTATCAAACTTGGCAAGGAAATTTTTTTTCCTTTTTATGCAATTACATTCAGGCAATTAACCATACAGTAAAGCATTAGACAACCTAAGGAAAAGATAATAAATGACAAGGGATATGATTCATACTGTAAACTATTATGGAACCTAAGAAGTAGAAGGGAAAAGTATGTGGGAGGTGACAGACAGGGGAATAGCATCAGAGGGCATTGGCACATGGGAGCAGGTGGTGGAGTGAGATGAGCCCCTGCACTGGTCATTGGACGAGGCAGCGGCGGCAGCGGTGGGTGGTGGGATGGGACAGGGACCCACTGCGCTCGTCGTTGGACGAGGCAGCGGCGGCAGCAGTGGGTAGTGTAGTGGATGGGCTGCTGCACTCGTTGGATGAGGCAGCAGTGACAGTGGGTGGTGGGATAGGGCGAGGAGCTGCTGCGCTCATCGTTGGATGAGGCAGCGGCGGCAGCGGTGGGTGGTGTGGCGGACGGGCCGCTGTGCTCATTGTTGGACGAGGCAGCGGGTGGTGGGACGGGACAAGGAGCTGCTGCACTCATCGTTGGATGAGGCAGCAGCAGTGGCAGTAGGTGGTGTGGCAGACAGGCCGCTGCACTCGTTGTTGGATGAGGCAGCAGCAGCAGCAGCAGTGGTGGGGAATAGCATGGGTGGCAGCAGTCCACACATGCCACTCAGGCCATGTTTGGCCATGTTGACATGTGGGCTGTGGGAGGGTGCACGTGTGTGCAGCGGGCGTACTTGGATGACATTGTGCAGCCGCAGCATGCAGGCGGGGGTGGAAGGGGTAGCAAGCATCCTTGCTTGCCCTTGGACATGGCGGCAGTATGCAGCGGGGAATAGGGGAAGGCGCGTAGTTGGGCAGGCAGGAGCGGGAGCGGTGCTGGGGCCCACACCAGTATTGGGCAGTCGCGGGCATGTAGGCATGGGCAACGACCTTGCACCCGTGGCAGCATTGGGTTGGGGGTATGTTGTGGAAAGCAGTACAAAGAACTCTAAAAAAAAAATACAGAACTGCAAAAAAGAAAGGCAGCAGTGCTCACCCCATTGCAGGTAGGTTGCTGTGCAGCTGGGGAGCAGACATCCAGCAGGTGTGACCTCTGCCATGAGCGAAACCCAGCACATGCCAGGGAATTGCTTGGGCCATGTGCAGAGGGCTGCCGGTCACTGTGGTGGTGGTTCTGCTGGAAGGGGGCCTGCGGGGCTCATGCCCATTTTCCCACCCATGTATCACATGACAAAATGGCGGCGCGACCTTGGTTGCTGAAAAGATCATGATCGCAATAAGGAAAAAAAACCTCTTCAGCCATGACGAAGCAATCCCAGTCTTACCAGCAGAAGGCCCAGACATTTCAGATATTTGAGGCCATCGAGAAATCAGCCTTTCTGCAAGATCTTCTTATTTCTGCCACCTCCCCATCCTAAAAAGACTTCTTTATCACCAAACTCATCGCCATACTTCCCGATGCTTTTGCTGGACATTCCAAGCAGCCCCAGCAGTTGTTTGATATTATGACAACTTGGTTCGGCAAATTTGAGGATGCTTCTTCCAAATTCACTTCAGTTGGTGAAGCCCTCAAGCAAAGGCGAGAGTATTTTCTCCATAATCGCAAAGCAAAACTCGCTTTCATAGACAGGATTGGCCTTAATTGGTCTCCTGTTGACAGGGACCAGTATTTGGGCTCCATCCAAAGAGTCTATTTACGAAAGCACAACACACCATATCCCCTAGAGACCTTTGGATTTGCGAATCACAGGAGATAGATAATAAATGGTGAAAGCATCTCAAGAAGCATCAACCTGATAAACGACAAGGACCAAAGAAGATCCACCATGTTGATCTCAGCCAACTTGCTCTTGACATTGGCCCCAATGAGAGTGTTCTTATCTATGATGAGGATACTGGCAAGCTCGTCATGGTCATCCTTCGCAATTTCTGTGGCAATGCTGGTTTATTGCACCACATCTTGAAAGTTATTCTAGAGGCTGTCCAATATCGCAAGAGTATCTGAGTAAGTGTTTGAAAACCCTTTTTATCCAAAAAGCTCATTAAGTTCTGTTAGCTTGAAGATACAGGCAAGCTCATTCAGATCAGTTATTCAGCTAGGGCCCTTAGCAGACCTTCTATTGCTTGGGCTAAAAACCTTCTTTCCAAATGACTCTCACCTGATTTGATTGATCACTTAGATTGTGAATCAGCCCACATTTTCTCCCTCTTTTGGATGCTCATTCGCAAGAGACTCCCTTCTGAGATGTCAGATAATATCGTGTCTTGGCTCGCAAAAACTTCAATTCCCTGAATGAACAAGGATGCTTTACTGCAGTTTGGGGAGGACAATAGTGTGGGAGAGATAGAGCTCGATATCGCTGGAAGGCTTTTCAAGTTTTGGGAAGCAGAGTTTGCTCCTCCTGCTGGAGGTATGGCTACTAATTATGCTAGGTGTGATTTCCTAGTGCTATCTTCAGTTAGCTCTACTAAACCAATTATGCAGGCATGTGCATCATGAACATCAGCCCCACAAATTTGCTATCTCTTGGATGATAGGCCAATCACTTCCAAGCAATGGGGGTGGCCACTTCTACAATGCAAGCTATCGGATATGAGTTCAGGCCAGTCCTGACCTTGTGGTGGCTTGGCAGCCTAATCATTGGCCGGCGCTTCTCTTTCCACAACCCCCACTTGTAAACAACTGTAAACAACTCTCACAAATCGCACTCCTCGTTCTACGGTGATGACACTTGGGACGATCTTTGATCAGGTTGCAGATCTGGATACCTATATCCTTGAGCACTCCCCGTTTTTAAAATCGCGAAAATCGGCTGAAAATCCACCGATTTATTAGAGTTTTTCGATGAGCGACGATCCGCTCAATATTGTCGGCAGTGGTGGACCTCCACCACTAAATCCCCACCCGGGTCAGACCCCCTCTGGTCCTTCTTGATCCCCTGCTCCACTCCCAGCTCGCTCTGGAGACAGGAGCCTCCTCTTTCAAGGCGGCGACGGCCTTATGGACACCGATGATGCTGGCCCTTCTAATACTGGCGGGTCTGCCAAACCCACTGTGCCCCCCTCTCCATCGATGCTGTCCACTGAGGCAGCTTACAATGACAATTCTATCGGGATAGCGATCTTTCCAGAAGGACATCGGTTCCTTCACGGTGAAGCGAAGGCCACTACCGAGTGCCTCGCTGCCCTCAAGGATTGGATCCTTAAGGTCGGCAAAGCCTCTGTCTCCATTCCGGCGGGCTACCAGTTTGCCATTGCTGAGGGTATTGCGGCCCTGGTCACCACTGCTGGCGATGTCAACATATTTTCCGTCCCTACATTGGAGGGACCTCAGCATCAACTTGGTGCGCACTTGCAGAGTATTGTGAACGCGCACCTTCCCTCTCGCGGGAAGTCGACCCACTTTGCCGACCCTGCCACTCACCACTCTCCTTCTGGTACTGTGCGACCGGAGGACTCTCATTCGAATCAGGGCGCTCCTCCCCCGAAACCGGCTCAGAACCCGAACCGCCCTCCTCCACCCCCTCGCGCACAATCTCGTTCCCGGACCCCTGGACGTGGACTGCCCCCCCCGGTCAATAGGGCTACTCGCCCATCTTCCGGCAAGCGCTCTTATGCGCAAGCCTTGGCCCAACCAGCCAATACTCCTGCCGAGGCTATTGTAGCCCTGGCAAAAACATTTCCACACCTCCCTGCTGAGAAGATTGTCTCCTTGCAAAAGGAAGCAACCGGAGAGCCATCGGGACCACCCAAGAAGAAGGCGAAGTCCACCTCTCATGGACCGTCCCGGCGTAATGTCCGGGTCAGTTATTCTTTCCCAGGCGACAATGACTCCGTTGCTGCTGGAGCTCTCCTGAATGCCCTTAATAGGGCATTGACTACTGGCAAGTCCTGGATTCGCTGCGAATCCATCCAGGATCACTCTGCCTCCTCATTCTCCTGTTTGATGACGAGGGTGGCTTCTCTGAAAGACCTTGGCATTTTGCGCGAGGCTGCTCTCCGCTGTGCTCCGGCAGGTTCTACTGTCGAGCTAGCTATTCCGATGAGCATTTCCTATTTGAAACTGCTTGACGTGCCCTACTTCAACACTAATGGCAGTATTATCACTGCTTGGCAAGCTTATGAGATTCTCCGAGATTCTTCATTCTCGGATCTCATTACTCTCATTGGAGTTCCACGTGTTATGCGCAACTCTAAAAATTCTGATACTGCAACCGTCTGGTTCAATATCGAAGACACGTCAACTGGCCAGAATGTTAAAGTTCTGGACAATTGCACCGTCATGGTCAGGAACTGGCGCTGCCGATTCAAGGCCACTCTCTCTTCGCTGGGAGTTCCTCTCTGTGAACGCTGTTGGCGCTGGGGGCACTCAGCTCTTAAGTGCAACCAGCAGTCCCTTCGCTGTCCGCTCTGTGGGGAATCCCACAGAAAAGAACACCACCGCACCCTGGCGTCCTGCTGTAAGGCACGACCCAAGGCCAACCCTCCTCGTGAGGGCACGCCGGCAGGTCAACCCTGCCCCCATCCTCCGAAGTGTCTCAGCTGTAGCCGAGACCACTCCACTGATGACCGGAAGTGCCCCTTCTGGAAGAACTGCTTTGATCCCGAGTGGATCAAACAACACTATCAGCTGGTACGTGATCGAACACGATCAAGTCCCAAATGTTCTAATGCCTCCCTGCAGCATAATGCAGAGGCCGATGCATCATGAGCGACACCTCCAGTGGATCAGCCCCGGCTATTGTCCCTGGGCCAGGCGGACGCTCTTTGATTTCTTCGTTTCGTATTTTCTCTCAAAATGTAAATAGGAAATATGTACATATGGACATGCTCCTCTCTACTCTTGGAGAGGATTATGATATTTTGTTTTTCCAAGAGCCCGCTTGGAATCTCATAAGACATGCTCCATCTGCCCACAATGTTGAGGGTGAGGCAGTAATTGGTGGTCCCACTCATCCGGATTGGACCTGCATTGTCTGCCGATCATCTCTCGAGGATCCTCCTCGGGTTATGGCCTATGTACATAACAGGCTTCGTCGCCTGCATCCATCTCTCCATCGTGACCTAGTTGATAGTCGCGATCTTATGATTGTTAGCTTTGCCACCCCTGGCGAGCCTCTCTTTCTCACTAATGCCTACTCTGATGTGGACGCTAGCACCATCCGTCTCCTGCATGATTGTGCGGAGCGTCCCGATTTCCCCAACTTGAGTTACCTCGGAGGGGACTTCAATTGTCATTATGAACTCTGGGATGGAGTCCATAATTCGCAGTGCTCTCGAGGAGAGATGCTGTGTAATACAGCTCTTGATCTTGGTCTAGAATGGTCAGAACCCAGCAATCCTGGGCCGACATTCATTTCACATAATCCCGAGCTCCGGCCCTCGGTTATTGATTTGATGTTTATTCCCATTGATAGTGTGGATTGTCATCCTCGCATTGTCGATGCGCTCAAGTTGACATCAGACCATGTTCCGCTGTCGCTTGTGTTAGATGTTCCCCTGCTTGACTTATCTGTCCGGCATCGAACGCTAAACAAAGACAGTGTGCCGGAGTTTATCTCTGACATTGCTGCTGATCTTCTTGGGATGGACATAGTCCCTATCGATACTAACAACGACCTCGAACGTGTCTTGGTGACACTCTCGAAGGCCATTGACCGAGCTTGGAACCTTCATTCTAAGGAATGCAAGCTTTCGAAACAGAGCAAAGGTTGGTGGAACTAGCATTGCTCTGAGACCCTTGATACTTTCAGGCAAACCCATACTGAAAGGGATCATCGCATCTGGCAGCGAGCTGTCAAAGATGCTAAACGTGCCTTCTTTGATCAGCGGATCAAAGAGGTTGCCGAGAAATCTCGTCATCCATGGGACCTAGCTGCATGGACAAAGCAGAGACCCCTACCTGATTATGAAGCTATCTCGTTCCAGGGACAGCCTTGTAATTCTATCGAAGCACTTTGGAATGCGCTTGATAAGTCTTATAATGCTGCGTCTGATCGCACAGTTAATTTGGATCGCCTCAACGATCTTGAAGCGCATCCAGTACAGGACTGGGTCCCGTTCTCTGCTACTGAGCTCCGAGAGTCCTTAGAGCCCTGTAGCAATACGTCGGCACCAGGACTAGACCATCTGTCTTGGAACCACATCAAACAGCTGGTGAAATTTCCTCACATAGCTGCATTTATCTTGAACATTGCAAATGCATGTTTAGATCTGGGGCATTGGCCCTCTTACTTCAAGCAGAGCTTGTCGGTTATCATTCCGAAACCTGGCAAACCTGCATATGATACCCCAAAAGCTTTTCGTCCGATTGTGCTTTTGAATACCCTCGGCAAGCTTGTCGAGAAGATGCTGGCGTGGCGTATGTAGTACGAAGCAACCAAATTTGCTGTTTTCAATCTGAAACAGTTCAGCGGTATCCATCAGAATTCAACTGAGGATGCCGGAGTCTTCCTTACCCACATTATCTGTCAAGGATGGTCTAGGGGCTTCAAAACGAGTGTCATCGCTTTTGATGTTGCTCAATATTTCCCCTCACTTAACCACCGTATGTTAGTGAGGATTCTTCAACATGGAGGCTTTGCACGACAGGTGTCAAAGTTCTTTGAATCATATCTCGTTGGGCGCAAGACTTCCTATGCCTGGCGCAGCGCTATCTCTCCAGACTTCAATGCTGATGTTGGGGTTGGTCAAGGCTCTGCTCTCTCTCCAGTATTGTCAGTGCTTTACTTAGCGCCGGTGCTGAAATTATATCAGAAAGCTGGTGACATGCCAGTTATCATGTGATTCGTCGATGATGGACTGATTATTGCTCAGTCCAAATCCACAGTGGACAATGTCCCGAAACTGCAGAGGGCGTATGCACTTGTGCACAACCTCTTCATTGACTTTGGCCTTGTTGTAGAACACAACAAAACTGAACTACAGCATTTTTCGTGCAATAGTGCAGACCCTCGTCCGTCTATTGACTTGGGATTTGCTCCGTTCACGGGCAATACCCCCCTTCGACCCAAGGAGGTCTGGTGATACCTTGGTTTCTTTTTGGACGCCCGCCTCTCGTTTAAGGAGCACATTCACTTCTATGCTACAAAGGCCCTGACTACGGCCAGAGCCTTTCAGATGTTAGGCAACTCTGTCCGAGGCTTATTCCCTCAACAGAAACACATCCTTTACCTGTCGTGCACGCGTCCAATCACAATGTATGGCTGTTTATTATGGAACTTCAATGGCATGTGTAACATTGCACTGTTGAAACAACTACGCCAGATGCAGCGTAAAGCTTGCATCTGGATTAATGGACAGTTCCGCACCACTCCCGAGGGTGCGGCTGAGATGATGGCCTGTGTCGAACCTATCGGCGGGTTCATCAAAAGGTTGAAAGTCGGGTCCTCTGCCCACCTCGCCAATTCCAATCTAAGACATGCTCTCAGATTAATCAGTACGCCTGCCTCAGCTGGGGGTGACCCATCTAAAGTGAGAAATCTCACTGCTCTATCAGACAGGCAGTGGTCTGTGCTCAAGTCCCCTCTCAAGGATCTGGTGGATCTGAAACCACCACTCTTTTTAACCACGGATTATTTTGCTGATGCAAATAACCCAGGCAGGTGGCTTGTCGACGAGTTTGGCAGTCACTTTGAGATCCATAAGCTACTTGGCTGAGACGAGGACTCGGTAAAAGCTTATCGTGCATCGCTGGATCAGACACTTGCTCAGTGTTCAATCCAACATGATTGCTCTTATGTGAGTAGTGATGGCTCCGTGCCCACGAAAGCGGAAGTGCCCTTCAAGCAGTCTGTTGCTGCTTCACATGTGTATCGTGAGGGCAGACTGGTCTCTGAAATTTGTCAGCTGGTTGGCAAAGCAACGAGTGACAATGCTGAGCTTATTGGATTGCGAATGGCAATCCAAAAGGCCATCACACAAGATGGAGTTAATTCTGTCGTGTGTTTTTTGGACTCGATGAATGCAATCAATCGCATCATCGATTGTAATCCTCACTCTGTGCAGTCGCATTCTATTGCACTGTGCAGATCATTGAAAGCTTGGCTCTCAGAAACTGAGCAGCGCCGGATTAACTTCTGGCACGTCCCTTCTAAATGGAAGTGGATAATACAAGCCGAAGCTCACGAGTTTGCTCGGAGCCTCGACGTCCCCCTGGGGATCCGTCCCCTCTTTACCACCGATGGCCTTCAAAAGGAGGCTGATGATGATATGCATAACACTTGGTTCCAGAATTCTGGGAACAAGAAATATATTGGTGCTTCCACGTTTCGTTTTCATGAAGCAGGAAAGCCAAATTCCTATGAACGACCCTCTCGGAAGAGAATGGGCTTCATGAAGCTTGTGACAGACAATGGGCTTTATGCTCACTGTGCACGACTTGCATGCGGCCATGCCCCGATCAATGCGTATCGGGCACGGTTTAATTTTGTGGAGAGCGACTTATGCTCTTGCGGACGAGGGCCCGAAGACTCCGTCCATGTCATGACTCAGTGCTGCAACTGGCACAGGCCAACTGAACGCCAGTTCGATGCATTTGTGCATCACTGGTTTATTAAGTATCTCGCGTCCAACAAGGCAGTGGGAGCTTTTATCCCGGATCCAGGCAGCGGGTGACTGCCATTCTGTAGCGGAGATTGCCTGGGGCAACCTAGGCAATCCTAAAGCAGCAGGACCAGTGACCGAAGCGCTGATCGAGCACTATGTGAAGCGCAAACTTCACGACAGCATCCGTTATAGGTCCTTTTGGACCTTTTACGTGGAATTGACCACATCCGGCCCTTCAGGGCTGGGGGACGGGGCTCTAGCAAGTGAGTACACATGAGCTCGAGTTGTGTAGCTCGAGCGCAGGCACGAGAGAGCAGGGCAGTGCAGCCCTCTATGTATTTTCCTTCAGTCTGGTTTGGATCGGACTCATCGTATTTATAGTAGGTACCGGCATATAGTTACAAGCGGACTGCCATCATGCACCGCTATATAAATTGTTGATTTAAAAAAAAAAAAAAAAAAAGCCTAATCATTGGCATGGAACAAGCCTTCAGAACTATGACCCAAACACTCTTGCTATTCCCGATATGCACCAGAGTGGTCTAGCGATATTCACTGCCAATCGTCTTGAGGGTCTTTGGACAAAATATGTAGAGGAAGAGATGTCTCTTCAGTAGCTGAGGGAAGAATGGGCAGCTTTTTCTGATGCAGAATCTGAACATGGTTGTGATGATATATAGTTTTTGCATTGCTCTATATGATACTGATTCATTGAGTCGATATACCTGAGAAGCCCGACAATGCAACATCGTGTCAGTTGAATAGTCACATGTTTGTTGCACAGCCACAGGTATTGTGACCTCTCCCGATGCCACCGAAGCAAAAGGATACTGGTGTCAACTCTGCTGCTAGTCTTAAGCAGAAACGAAGCAAACTAACCTTCTGAACACCAACAAATGCTCCTGCAGAGGAGGCTCCTGCTGGACAAGCAAGTTCAAGCAAAAATCGAATCATTACTTTGCGAACAAGTACATCTGGTCATCGTGGATATCACACTCATGATTCTCCTGCCACCACCAGCTCCAATCCCAGCTCCAATCCTGATTCTCCCAATCCTAGTGCTAAGTTGGTTACCAGCTCTGAAGATATGCCTCAGTTGGGTGACCCACTTCCAATCAGTGATAATTTGGCACTCTCTGATGGCGATGGTGACTCTCCTCCAGCAAGTACTTCTGCAGCTAAGTAAAAACAAAAGAATACAACTACTGTAAGTCAATTATATATGATTTATATATTGTAACTGACAATTATAGTCAAAACTTCTGGATTGGCTTGCTTATCGGCAAACTTGCTTAGATGAGTTATTGCGACATGATGGTCAGGCTGGGTCCCTGAATCAACAAACTTGCTGGAGTTGTAAAAAAGAGGAGGCAACCTGGAAGTGTCTTGATTGTCTTGATGGAGGATTGCTGCGATGTCAGGCATGCTTAATCACAACACATGCCCACCATCTCCTACACCGAATCGAGGTGAATCAGGTCCTTTCTTTGTGTTCATCTCTTCTGACTTTTTTTAGTAGAAATGGAATGGATTTTTTTTTCAGAAGTCCTCGCTCCATGATGTGGGGCTTCGGATTCAGCTTGGTCATGATGGAGACAAATGCATCTCACCTATACCAGGCCCAAGTTCATTTACAGTCATCGACACCTCTGGTATCCATCTTATTTCCATCAATTTCTGTGATTGTCGGAAAAATGGAATTGTTCCACATCACATCCAGCTTTTACATTCTGCATGGTTTTCTGGGACATTCAAGTGTCCCAAGGTTGTCTTTACCTTTTGCTGCCTCGATTTCTACCATGAATTAACACTTCAAGGCAAGATCAATGCATATGATTTCTGTCATACCTTGTACCGACTCACTGATAGTCTGAAGTTGATGAATATAACTGTGAGTCTGCTAATTTTAAGATAAGGACATATACCAATTTTTGAATATCTAGGCATATGTAAAAGAATTTCATCATATTGCGCGCATCTGGCAGCACTTGTTGATGCTCAAGTGCTCTGGCCATGGTCATGATTCCTTGGGTGTTGTTGCTACATCTGAGGGTGAAGTTGTGATTGAGTGTCCTGCTTGTCCACATGAGGGGCAGAATTTGCCCAATGATTGGGATTTAAATGATGCAAAAAGGTATGTTATTTTTTTTGCCATAGACCAAGTTTTGACTTGTCTTAATTATAGTAGCTACATATACATCCAATTTTTGGCCATAGATAGCAATTTCAAATTGTGGCTCAAGGAATGGGGCATACAAGATCCTGAATTGGCTCCAGGATAGGCATATTTCATTGAAGAAGAGAAATATCAAGCATTTATTAAGGATTATATCGATCAACCTGAGGTAATATCTCTAAAACTTGGATTTCTTTTGTACTAAATATCTTTGCAAAGGTTAATACCTGCCAGTCAGAGCATGATGCATTAGTCTGTGCTGCTGTTCATTCAACACCTGGATACAAAGTTACTGGTACAATTCTGGTGATATGTCCATGACATGGACTTGTATGCAGAAATGGAGTAGGGGACTTGCAAAAGGGAGAAAGGTAGGTGTTATGTCTGATTTTGGTTCGAAATCTACCTAACTAGTGCCAATAGATTCTGCAATATTGATTATGTTGTATTGTCATCGATCAAGGGGGAGAAGCTGCGGCGCATTGTCTTCACATTTGATATCAGCTGCCAATATTCAAAAAAGTTTCAAGAACGCATTAAGAAGCTGCATCGGGAGTTCCAGATCAATGATGATATGATGGTTGAATTTGCTATTCCCAGCTGGCATATCAATGCTCATGGTGCCGATTGCTGAGCCAACTTTGGCCTCAGTTATTATGAAGGTATTGGCCGCACTTGTGGTGAAGAGATTGAAGTTGCATGGGCTGGTACCAATCCATTAGGTGCGAGTACAAGGGAGATGGGTCCTGGTGCATGCCATGACACTCTGAATGGCCAATGGAGTGGTTTAAATTTCCGGAGGATACTGGTTTTCTGTAATATTGACTTATATTCTTCAAATTCATGTTACTAACAAAGCATGTATGCAGGTCAGGAGTTTCTCCGACATTTAAAAGAAGCCTTAGACATGCGCACAAAACATCAGCAACTCTTTGATCAATTCACAGCAACATTTAGTAAAGAAACAACAGCTGCTTGGCAAAATTTAATTGATTCTTGGAAAAATGGAAAATCCCACACAAATCCATACCTTGAGCCAAATTCATGTAAGAAAATGTTTGTTTTCTAATATTTTATAGTATAACTGGATTAATTGCAGTAACAACTTTACAAGATGTCCAGTTGGAGCTTGCAAAAGCAGATTTGACATCAGTGTCTCAAGGAGAAGTTTCTGCATATAAAATGAGTTTGACTGCTTTTCTTACAACAGGTTTGGAACTTGAGGAACAACAGTATGTGCTCTATGCAAAGAATACATCTGATTTCTCATCTCAATATTTAGATGATTACTATTATATGAAGTGAATGTTATGAAGAAATATGAAATACAAAAGCAGCTTGCCGATCTTGAAGAAAAGTGGGGAATCCTCTTGCGCCACATTAATCAATGGTGAGAAGCACAGTTGGCTTATATGCCTGCAACTGGCCCACTTATTGCAAATGCAACTGCTGATTTGCTTGCAGCATCACAATCAGGTGAAGCAAATTCAACACTTGCAGAGAATATTCCTCTATTCCTTCCTTCATCTCTCTCCAACCTCCATGCAACTCCTGGAATGGCTGCAGCTATTTCACGTGAAATACGACTCCACATTGCACAAGCCAATGATGCATTGGCTGATGTCCGCCACCAGTTGTGCACTATTTCAGGTCTCTGTCATTAACAATAACTTTCTGGAGCATTTACAATTATTAACAATGACTTTCCAACCATTTACAATCATTTACAATAAGTTTCCAGATCATTTACAATCATTTACAATAAGTTTCCAGATCATTTACAATCATTTACAATAAGTTTCCAGATCATTTACAATCATCTACAATCACCTCCCAGGCCATTTACAATCATTAACAATAAGTTTCCAGAGCATTTACAACCATTTACAATTATTAACAATAAGTTTCCAGAGCATTTACAATCATTAACAATCCCTTTCCAGACCATTTACAATCATTTACAATCACCTCCCAGACCATTTACAAATATTAACAATCCCTTTCCAGAGCATTTACAATCATTAACAATCCCTTTCCAGACCATTTACAATTATTAACAATCACCTCCCAGACTATTTACAATCATTGACAGTCCCCTCCAAGACCATCTACAATCATTTACAATCATTAACAATCCCTTTCCAGAGCATTTACAATCATTAACAATAACTTTCCAGAGCATTTACAATCATTTACAATCTCCTTCTCTATCTGTCTGGCATGTATTACAATTGTTATTGTCATAAAGTCATCGGCATTATATACAATGGCCTGTCGGCACTTGCCCAGGATTGTTAACAAAAGTACAAGCCATGACTCCCCTATGCCTAGTTTTAACAGTCCTTTGGAAGAGTGTAGTGTAGATCAGAGAGATCCAGTAATGGAATATCTAAGGAGAGTGACAATGGATAGTAGTCCAACATCAATCGCAGGTCATCATGAATGACTGATGCCATCCCAACCACATTGACAGGGATGAATATCAAATCAATAACTGAGGGCCACAGCTCTAGGTTATGTGAAATGAAGGTTAGGCCATGATTAGATGGCTCCACCCAATCAAGACCAAGGTCGAGTGCTGCATCACACAACATCTCTCCTCATGTACGCTGCAAGGTATGGACTCCATCCCAGAGTTTATAGTGACAGTTGAAATCCCCCCCAGATAAGTTAGATTGGGAAAATCAGGTCATTCTGCACAATCATGCAGCAAGTGAATGGCACTTCCATCTACATTAGAATAGGCATTTGTGAGAAACAGAGGCTCTTCCAGAGTGGAAAAGCTAATAATTATCAGGTCATGACTATTGACAAGATCGCGTCTAAGGGAGGGATGCAACCGACATAAGCAGTTGTGAACATATATGAGCAGCAGATGATACAAGTCTAGTCAGAGTGACTGGGACCTCCAATTACTAGCTCGCCATCAGTGCTATGTGCTGATGGGGCTTGTCTTAACAGGTTTCAAGGAGCCTTGACGTTCTGGCCAGTTGACGTGTCCTCGATATTAAACCAAACAGTCACAGTATCAGAATTCTTGGAGTTATACATAACGCGCAGAACTCCAATAAGAGTGATGAGATCTGAGAATGAAGAGTCTCTGAGGATCTCATAGGCTTGCTGGGCAGTGATAACACTTCTATTGGAGTTGAAGTATGGTACATTGAGCAGTTTCACATAGGAAATGCTCGTAGGAATAGCGAGCTCGATGGTAGATTCAGCCAGAGCACACTGGAGAGCAGCCTCATGCAGAATGCCGAGATCCTTAGATGATGCCACCTTCGTCATCAAGCAAGAAAATGAGGAGGCAGAGTGATCCTGGATGGATTCGCATCAGATCCAGGATTTGCCAGCAGTCAGCCCTCAATTGAAGGCTGAGAGAAGAGTTCCAGCGGCAACAGAGGTGTTGTCCACAGGGAAAGTAAAGATCACTCTGACATTACATTGGGATGGGCTATGAGAGGTGGACTTTGCCTTCTTCTTGGGCAGTCTGGAAGACTCCCCGGTCGCTTCCTTTTGCAAGAAGACGATCTTCTCCACAGAGAGGTGTGGGAAAGTTTTTGCCAAGGCTACAATAGCTTCGGCAGGGGTATTGGCTGGTTGGGCCAAGGCTTGTGCATAGGAGCGCTTGCCAGCAGCAGGGCAAGTGGCCCTATTGACAGGAGGGGGCGGTCTATGACCTGGGATTCAGGAGCGAGATCACGGTTGAGGCAGAGGGGGGTGGTTCAGATTCTGAGGCAGTCTCAGAGGACGAGTGCCCATGTTCGAATGAGAATCTTCCAGGCATACAGTACCAGAAGGGGAGGTGTGGGGTCAGCGAACTGAGTCACCTTTCCATGAGAAGGGAGGTGAGCATTGACAATTTCTTGCAAGCACTGACCAAGGGGTGCTGAGGCCTGTCTAGCATAGAGACAGAGAACATGTTAATATCACTGGCACTGCTGACCAGAGTTGCAATACTCTCAGTGATGGCATATTGATATCCCACTGGAATGGAGACAGAGGATGAGCCGACCTTCAGGATCCAAGCCTTGAGAGTGGCGAGAGATTTGGCTGTGGCCTTAGCTTCATCATGAAGGAACCAGTCCCCTTCAGGGAAGATCGTGATGCCAATACTGTTGTCATTGTATGCTGCCTCAGTGGACAGAATCGATGGAGAGGGGGAAGCAGGGGGTCCTGTAGGCCCACCCACATTAGAAGGGTTGGTATCATTGGTGTCCATAAGACTATCACCACCTTGGAAGAGAAGGCTATCATTCCTCGGGGGGGGGGGGGGGGAGGAGCAGGAGAATGGAATGGGCCAGCAGAGGGCCATCCAGGGTGCGGGTTGAGTAGTGCATGACCACTACTGCCAATGATATTGAGTAGATCATCGCTCATAGAAAAACTCTAATAAGTCGGTTGATTTTCAGCTGATTTTCACAATATGAGACGTGAAAGTGCTCAAGAGTTTAGAGAACTCAGGTCTGCAACTTGATTCAAGATCGGCCTAGTCAATGATGTTGTAGAGTGATGAAGATGATAGAGGAGAGTTATTTACACTTATTTACAAATGAGCATTGCAGAAAGAGAAGCGATCCCAATAGTGTCTTTGTCAAGCTTGTCATGAAGAAGAAGGAAGGAGACAAAGGAGTTGTACTCCTCAGAAAGAGCTCTGATCAAGGCCATGGAAGCAAGTTCACTATCCAGGCTAGACAGAGTGAAGTCTGCTGGGCAAAGATTTTGAATTTTGACCAGACAGTCCTCAACTCTATTCATAAGGGATTGCAGAGTTTCATCCTCCTTCTTCCTGATAGAGAAGAGATCATCATAGGCATTGAACCTGGAACCAGGCTTCTTTTGAAGATGGACCTTTTCCAAAGCAGCCCACATTTTCACAGGATCATCTTTAATCCCATGAAAATGAATTCTCTGTTCCTGCTCCACCATAAGGTAGAGCTGGCCAGCTGCTTTATCTGACTTTAGGTCCCATGCTTCAGCAGAAGTGGAGTCTACTGGTCTTGGATTTGAACCAGAGACAATCCTCCAAAGGCCATAGGCTCTAAGCCAAGCCTCTATTTCTCTAGACTAAGTAGAGTAGTTGGTGGAGTTGAATTTGGTAAAAGAAGGCATGGAGGTAGAGAAAGACATGATGGCAAGATGCTAGAGGCAGGGAGATAGCAAAGGGATAAAGGCAAGGAGATGGAATGGAATGGAATGATGGGAGGTTGGAAATACAACCACAACCCTCTTGCTTGGGCAGAGCACAAGAGAAAGAGAGAGACTGTGCTACTGGCCTTGCCCTCAGGAGAGTGTGTGTCAAGAAAGGTCTAGCTACTGAAAGTGCCCTTGGTCTACTTAAGTAAAGTAAAAGGACTATCTACTGAGCACCCAGTTGTCAGCACAAAGGCCTAATCCCAGAGTCATAGAAATGACTACCTGGTTTTCTACTGGTGGAGTAAAGACTGCTTCAAATGAAGATCAGTTCCAACAGTTGGTGCTCCTATCTACTAAACTTGGCCTGTTGGCAAAGCGACAAGTGATGATTCTGAGCTGATTGGATTGTATATGTCAATCCAAATGGCCATCATACAGGATGGAGTTATATCCATTGTGTGTTTCCTTGACTCGATGAATGTAATTAACCACATTGTCAATTGCAACCCCCACTCTGCACAGTTGTATTCCATTGCTCTGTGCACTTCATTGCATGCTTGGCTCACCCAATCTGAGCAGCACCAGATTACGCTCTGGCATGTCCCTTCCTAGTGGAAGTAGGCTATTCAGGTCGAAGCACACCAATCTGTGCATAGGCTCAACGTTCCTTAGGGACCTCATCCTCTTTATACCATGGATATACTCTGCAAGGAGGCAGATAATGATATGCATGCCTCTTGATTCCATGATTCCAGAATCAAGAAATATATTGGTGCCTCCACATTTCATTTTTATAATGCAGGAAAGCCGGAGTCCTATGAGCACCCCCTTCACAAAAGAACAGGCTTTATGAAGTTGGTGACAGGCAATGAGCTATATGCTCAGTGCTGTCGCATTGCTTGCAGCCATGCTCCAATCAATGTGTATCGAGCATGGTTCAATTTTGTAAAGAGCGATGAGTGCTCATATGGATGAGGTCCTGAAGACTCCATCCATGTTATGACTCTGTACAGTAACTGAAACAGGCCAACTGAACACCAGTATAATGGCTTTGTACACTCCTGGTTTATTAAGTACCTTACATTGAACAAGATGGCAGGTGCTTTCATCCTGGATCTGGGGGGTGGGTAACTGCCCTTTCATAGTAGGGGATCCACTGGGTTATGGCTCCTCACAGGGCCTTTGCACGGAAGTAACCACAGCCAGCCTTTGGACTGCAGAACCTAGAGCATCAAGTCAGTAGGGTAAGGGCTGGTTGGCATAGCAGTAAAACGTAGTCAGGTAGTCCTGTGGATGTGGCAATCCATGAAGCCGTGGGTTCTAGTCTGGAGGTAGCATCTTTAGGTTTGCATTCAGAAGTGTCCGGAGCTGGTTCCATGTGACATGGGCAGGAAGTATCACGACCCTGTGACAGTTGTTCCCACGAGGGAGGTGACTTGGTCATGTGACTAAGCAGCTGGCACGTGACATAAGCTGGGTTATGCATCACACATGTGACTTACCCCACTATATGGGTCAAGTATCACATGACCCTAACTCACACGCTTGCATGTGATCCCCGATCTAAAAGTATAGGGGCTGAAAGGATAAGGGACTATACTGGGAATTGGGCTGATAACCATCTGATAGTGTTTGAGCCAACAGGGCACCTGGTACCATGTGAGCCACCTGAAGTAGGGGTCCATGGAGGTTAGTCATGACGCAGTATGCTTCGGCGGAAGTAGATCCAGACCCGTTCAGCTAAGGGCTTCCCCTGTGGGAACCTGTCATGGGAGGACCATGGACCTTGCTGTGATATTGGAAGCCAGTCTGGCAGGCACATGGCAAGACAGAGACCTTGGACAGATGGGGATCCACACCCTAAGGGGCATCAGCGAACCATCTGCCAGGGGATGGGAAGGCAGGACTGGGGATCGTGCCCTAGACACCGCTGGACCATAGCAAGGCTGAACAGTCTCCAGTCTTCAGCTCAAAAGACCTAACTCCTCTGTCAGTGGCCCTAGGATAATACACCCAGGTCGCTGCTTAAGTTGAATCTGAAGTGTGAACTCCTGGGTTCTGTGGGACTCTGGGGACCCCAGTGTGTAGGTGAAAGTCCATGCTAACCTACTTGACAGGCTTAAATGGTTCCCCTTGGCGTGGATGGCCTTGGAGTGCAAGTGTTGGACAAAGCCTTAATCCGGCAGACCGCAGCTGAGTAAGACGGTACCATCCCTGAGTCCACACCCAATTTTGGAGAGGCCTCAGCCATTGGCAAGGAGGGGTCTGCAGACCAAATAGGGAGGGCATAAGCCTGATGGATGCACACTGGACCCATATAAGGAGTCCTAGGTTAAGAGTTCTCCTGGGCGTGGATGGCCCTGGGGTGAGAGTGCTGGACAATAGCCTTAATCCGGCAGACCCACCTGGGTAGCAGCCTCTTCCGCAAGGGGGGGCTAAACTTCATGTTTGTCTTGGACTCATCGTATTTATGGTAGATACCTTGGTGTATTTACGAGCAGACTGCCACTGTGCACCGCTATATAAATTGTTCATTTAAAAAAAAAAAAAAAAAAAAAAAAAAAAAAAAAAAAAAGTCAGTGGGGTGTTTGACAAAAGTGAACACCAAGCTTTAATGCACTTCACAGATTCTGCAATGTCCATCATTATAGGCCCTCTTGGACCCTTTACATGGAATCGACCATATCTGGCTCTTAGGAGCTGGGAGACATGAACCCAACCAATAAGTAAGCATGGATGTGAGCAGTTAGCAGTTGTGCACAGGAGTACATTACATCCCCCACCATTTCCACTGGTATTCTGATGCAGTTCCTGTACAGTACTTGTTGAGTTCTGATAATTCTTGTAGAGTTCTGGTAAAGTCCTTATCCAGTTCTTGATTTTTGCAATCTATCTATAACAAGAACTCAACAAGGACTTAACAGGAACTTCAGCAGGACTGATGAGTATAGGAACTCCACAAGAACTCCACCAAAACTTTATAGGGATTACCTATGTATATTCTGAGGACTCTACAAGAAGGAGAACTGTACAAGGAATTCTGAAGGACTCTACAAGGACATTTTATCAACTATAAAAGAACCATACCAGGACTACAGGAGGACTGCAGGAGGATTCAAGAAGTACTACTTCTTTGAGGATTCTGCCAAGGAAATATGAAAATCCTAGTGAACCATACCAGGATAATACCAGGAATATAGAAGAACTTCATCAGAACAACATGATAAGGATTTTAGAAGGAATTCTTTTGTACTGTATCAGAAAAATACCAGGACTCCAGGAGGAATTCTGAAAGACCATAGACAAGGGTTATACTAGGACTGTACAAGGACAATAGTAGAACTGTACAGTACCCTTGCAAAAGTTTTGCAACATTACATATAAATAATAAACAAAAATTACTCTCTACACCTGCCTATACCCCACCTACCATGCCTAAGACACCTGGAACCAAAAACACATCACCAGAGCTGTGATCCCTCATCTATCACAAATCCAAAGAAAACATGCCAATTCAAGATATTGCCACTTTTATTGGAAGGGACCGCAGCACTATTTTTCACATTCTCAAAAACTATGATACCCAAGGTCATTTTGATGATACCCCATGCTTGGGTAGACCACCCAAGCTAGATGAGTGGTCCATATGACATCTCAAAGTTTCTCTAGATAGAAACAGATGCCAAACTCTCTCTGAGATCACTCAAAATGTCAACACCTCTCGAGATGATCCTGTCTATCCAGACACTGTTAGGAGGGCTATTAGCAATCATTTAGGCATGAAAGAACATGTTGCAGCCAAGAAACCTTATCTCAAGCTTGAGCATCAGAAGGCACAGCTTGTATAGGCAAAGGAACACTAGGGTTGGGGGAGTGAGGACTGGAACCAGATGATTTGGACAGATGAGTCATCTGTGGAGATTGGAAAAAACTCTAGGGTGGTCTGGGTGTGCAGGAGACCTAGAGAGAAGTATGACAAGAAGTGTCTCACTCCAACTTTCAAGTCAGGAAGGCAAAGTTTGATGATTTGGAGGTGTATGGCACATGGGAGGCTTGGTCCCCTTATTAGAATCCCAAAGGATGCCAGAAAGGGGTCAGATTATATCAGATTAATCCTTTCTGGTCCCCTTTGGGATATCTATGAGGAGCTAAGTGAAGAGAGAGGGCAGGTAGCAGTCATGGAAGATGGGGCCCCTATTCACTGCACCAAGGCTTCACAAGAATGGCAAAAAAATCAGAACATGGTCATTCTCCCTCACCCAGCACAGTCTCCAGACCTCAATCCCATTGAACATGTTTGGATTCTGCTCAAAAGTAGGATCAATAGCAGGCCAACTCTTTCTCAGAATGTGGATGAATTGTGGAGTATGCTTCAGGCAGAGTGGGCAAAACTGGACTTGGAATTGATAAATACTTTAGTTGGAAGCATGCCAGACAGGGTAAAAGATGTTATAGAGGCTAAAGGTGGATCTACCAAGTACTAGATTACATAGCATAGAGTTGTAGTGGTGTAAAAATGAATTCTTTCAAGAGTATGTTTTTATTTATTTACATGTTGCAAAACTTTTGCAAGGGGACTGTACAAGGATTGTACTAGAACTGTACAAGAACCTCATAAGGACCTTACAAGGACTACTTTTGGACTGCATAGGGATTCTACCAGGATTTTATAAGGACTTTACAAGAACCATACAAGAACTCCACCAGAACCCCATGAGAAATCCTAGTAAACTATACAAGGACATTACCAGGGCTTTACAAGGAGTCCACCTTGACTGTATAAGAACACTTCTAGAATTTAACAATACATCTGACTTCATCTCAACTATACAATATAGAACAATTTGTACATCTGAAAGAACAACCCCTATTTAAGCTATATCTATTTCAATACCTAATTCTTCTTCAACTTCATTATCATCAATAACTTCTACTTTCTTTGCTGCCTGCTTAGCTTGTTTTCTAAGGACTTTGAGAGTATAAAGAAACAATAAAACATGTAATATTCAATTGAAATTGTAAACTGTCATTCTGTTAAGTATGCTTTCAAAGCCTGCAATCCAAGCATTTAACTGTTCACATGCTTGTATATTATAGGCTCATTTAAAGTGAGTGCAGCCCTTTGAATCAACTTCCTTTTGAATAAGATTGGATACAGAACTATTTAATGGTGCAAGATTGCACTATTTGCAACACAAGCAGTCTGTGAACTGATGATTGATATAGTGGTAGGCATCTACAATGAACCAACTTGTATTCTTCCAATCATCCCATCTTTCTTATGCAATAGCAGTATGCAGAACTTGGCATGCTTTATCAATGCAAATGTAATCTGGTCTTGAGGTTTGATCTGAATAGACCTGTTCCAGCCAATTCAGAATATTTGTTGGTGATGCTGAAATATCAAATTTTGTCCATCCAATAATAACTCCACATGGTGAACAAATTGTTTTCACATAGTAATATTTTCCAGCACTAAAATAGTGCACTTGTAGTTGTGTTATTCTGGTTCATCATGCCTTTGAGCAGAAGGTGCAACTTGGAGATACCAATCTTGTCTTTCTTTTTCTGCTCATTTTATCAATCTTTGAACCTCCAATAAAGATTGATTTCCAAATCTTGTCTGATATGAATGCCAAAGATCTTGATGATCAAGACATGCTTGGGTTTTTCCAATCCTGGATTTGCCACAATCTTTGACTCAGCATAATCCTTCAAACATCCTTTCATGCTTATCACAAAATATCCCATTCTGATAATTGAGCAAGTCTTTATCACAATTTTCATATGCACAATGTGCAGGTTCCATCATAATGCCATCCATCACAATTATTTTGACTGGTGTATAGCCTTCAGTATCATTATCAATATTCATATCATCATTGCTTTGATCCAGCTCTTTATCAATATCCATATAAGCTCCACTTGAAGCAGCATGTTGTGCTATTGCTCTTGCTCATGCAGCATCTTGTCTTGCTAAATGAGCAGCTTCTCTCTGTAGAGCAGAAACAACCTGATTTTCATCAATCTCCAAGACAGCAGCAGGGTCATCTCCAATAATACAGTCTGCTATTGCTTTATATTCATGGGTACAATCTTTGCAAGAATTTTTTTTGGCTCCATAGATGATACTCTTTTGGCCTAATTGTTCAAAGGCATGCTTAATAGTATCTTGGATATTAAGTCCTTTAGCAGGAGCAAAGATTTTATTTGAATAATCTGCTACTTGGTGTATAGATTCTTGAGTAAAGGCTTGCTAAATTTGACATCTAGAAATATTGATTTCTAGAGGCTCCAGATAGCTATCATTATAAAATGCAGCAATAGCAGAGGCAGATGCATGGATATTATACATGGCATTGACTACAGCTATAGAAAAATTGTGATCAACCCAGAATGATTGCCTAATTTTTAAAAATTTGGCAGAATTGATGAATCTCTTCTTTCAGATGGGTTTATTCCTATCAATCAAAGAGTTTTGATGATCTGCATAATAGATGGTATTGCATTATTTGCATCTTCCACTGAGAACAAAGGTATTTCTGAGGAGAGAATTGCCTTGAAGCAATTTTATATGAGGAATATCATGATCCTTTGAATTTTGCATCAAATGGGTGTTTTTGCATTCCATGTGCAAGCATTTTGCTGTTTGGAGACATATCAACTGGATAGATTTGAGAATAGCATCATCAACTAGTTGTAAATCTTCAGTTTGATCAAATAAAAGCCCAGTCATGGTATGCAGTTTAGTTGCCAGCAAGTTGATCAAGATTTCATCTTTAATAGTAGGATTTAATTCTTTTTTCTGAAAGAGCTGCATAAAATCAGTTTGAAGATTTTCCTTTAAAGACTTTTCCAAAGCAGTCATCCAAGCAGTAGCTGTTCAAGAGTGTTTTTGCTGATAGAGATGCAGATTTAATAAATCTATGTTGTATGTCAAGGCAAAAAGAACCATTAAAACAGTTTGTAGAGATACTTTGGAGCTGAATGTCTGCTCAACAAAGTCTGCAAAAACTCGGAAATGTATATCTGGAAAAGCTTGATGAGGCATAGAGCCTGCAGCAGCCACAACTGGCATGAGATGGCACCAAAGCTATAAAAATAACAGCCATTTTGATGGCAAAATAAATCCAGAGATAGGTGAGCACCATAGCCAGAGCCAAAGCCAGAGCCAAAAAAATATTCCTTGTACTAAGAGATTGGTTCCCAGATAGGAAACAAGTGCATATGCAAGAATCAGATAGCTGAAGAAAAATGAAGTCATATTTGCATATTTTCAACATATAATATATATCAACTTACACTACAGAAGAACAGTTTTTCTTATGAGACTTCTTCTTTGCCTTGGCATTCTCTTTCTGAGCTGCTTTAGCATGTTCATCCAAAACAACACAAAGATTCTCAAAAGTAGGACAAAGAGCACTAAAGATACTCATATTTGTAATCTCTTCTTTACTTTTGAGCCACCTGTGTATATCAGCATGCTTGATTGCCTCAGGAAAGGTTTTCTTGTAATATGAATAATATGTTGTCTTAGAAACAAAAACCTGAATGATGCTGGTATCATCAGAAATCTAAATTTAAATTGCATAAGTAGTTAATTCAACCATCCAAAAAAAAAACTTGCTTCGCCTTTCCACAAACCAGACTTTGCCATTTTTCTGATATATTGGAAGGCATCTTGTATTGCTATATATTTTTCATAAGCAAAATGGAGGTCTTTCTTGTTGCAATCCATCATAGCAGAAGGAATATTCAAAGCATATACAATATGTTCTTGAAGAGATCCTGCTAGAAGATGGGAGGCAGGCCTGGAGGAACTTGAGGCCTTGGTAATGGCAGAGCTTGCATCACCAGACATTGATTCCTGAAAATGATATTCAATAAAAGAAAAAAACAAAAATAAAATATAAAAAGCATGATTACAATACATATCCTCAATGTCATGACATTGTCTTCAAGAGTCCATTGTGGCTCTTCATTTGGGATCTCATTATAGTGACCTTTGCAGTCCTGTTGGTGCTTTGATCGAAAATGGCTCAGCATCCTTATTGCAACTTGAATAAACAAGGACTAGACCATTCTTGGATTGGTCAGAATCAGAGGTAAGGCTTAATTGTTCTAAAGATATAAATTAATCAATGTTTTTTTTTTTTTTTTTTTTAAAAAAAAAGCTCACTAAGATTAGCAATATTTGAAACATTAGCAACTGCTTTACCTCAAAGGATTCCACCTTGAGCACAAGATGAGCCCTGAGGCTCAATAGGAGATAGCAGAGAGTCAGATTGTACATATGGGTCTATAGATGTGGCAGTGCTATGAGATGTTGAGTGGCGACTGGACTTGATAATGTGGCTTGATTTGGAATCTGAGCTGGATTGGTTGTGATCATGCCTATGTTTGACCTGTTTGACCTTCTTTGCATGTGGAGTGGTGGCAGGATCTCCCTCAGTGGGTTTATCCATAACATCAACATCTATCAGCATATCTTTATAAAAATGACAATCAATACCCAAAAAAATGGAGCAATTTTGAACTCTACCTGTGATTGGCTTTTCTTTCATCCTCACTTTCCTCATCAACATCATCTGAAAAATCATGAGAATTTATGCATGTAAGAAAATTTGCAAACTCAACTTGCAACTTGGCCTTTCATACTTTCCTCTTCCTCTTCTTCCTCTTCCTCCTCCTCTTTCTCCCCCTCCTTATTCTCAAGACCATCTTCAGCATCATTATTATTCAAGTTCTCATCATTCTCCCCAGTTACTTCTTTATCTTTAGGCTTCTGTAATCTGACAGGTGCATGGCATCTAGGAGGAGGAGCCACAGAAATTCTGCTCTCCTCTAAAAGCCTCTTAGTCCTAGAAATATCATAAAATAATAAGATACCAATATGTAAGGATAAAATCAAGCATACTGAGTAAGCACAGGCTGTTCAGCAGCATCTGCAGCAATGTCTTCTTATATATGTTGAGCAGAAGTCTTTTTTCTTAAGGATTTAAGTCAGATCAGCCCAAATAAGATATATCAAAGACATACCAAGAAGCCTTTTTTTTTTTTTTTAAATCAACAATTTATATAGCAGTGCTCAATGGCAGTCTGCTTGTAAATACACACAGGTACCTATGATAAATACAACTAGTCCGAATAAGACCAGACTGAGGGGATGTATATAGAGGGTGCACTAACCCTGCTGTCTCTTGCCTGTACATGCGCCATTTAGGTGCATGCTCATGCTGACTCACCCACTCAGCCTGCATCCCCCAGCTCCTAGGAGCCAGATGTGGTCAATTCCATGCAAAGGGTCCAAAAGGACCTATAATGAACAAGTGTCGCAGAGCCTGCAAATTGCAATGAAGCTTGGTGTTTGCATTCATCAAACACTCTACTGAATTGATGCTCAAGGTCCCCCAACCCGAAGTCTGGCTGTGGTTACTTCCACGCAAAGGCCCCGCAAGGAGCCACAACCCTAAGTATTCCCTGCTGTGAAGGGGCAGTTATCCGCCCCCTGGATCCAGAATAAAAGCACCTGCCACCTTGTTTGATGTAAGATACTTAATGAACCAGGACCGCATGAAGGCATCATACTGGCGTTCATTTGGCCTGTTCCAGTTATGGCACAGGGTCATGACATGGATAGAGTCTTCAGGCCCTCGTCCACAGGAGCATTCATCGCTCTCGATGAAATTGAACCATGCTCGATATGCATTAATCGGCATGTGTCTGCAGGCAACGCGACAGCAGCGAGTGAACAACTCATTGCCTGTCACCAATTTCATGAAGCCCATTCTTTTGTGAAGCAGACGCTCATAGGACTCTGGCTTTTCCACTGCTGAGTCAGTAGAACGATGCTGAGAATGTCATTGGACATCCTTGGGGGTGACCAAGATAGCAGAAGAGGAAGAGGACATGTTGTGCATTCTCCAAGAGAGGTAGGAGGGAACAGGTGGAATTGGAACAAATGTACCCCAATGCTAACAGGCATTGGGGCTTGCTGGGGCTGTAGAAAGGATGTGAGGACATCATTGGATATCCTTGTCAAGTGACTGAGATGGTGGATGAGCAGGAGGATGCATTGGACATCCTTCTCAAGAGGTGGTGGAGGCAGGTATGAGAAAATAGCAATGCCAATGTTAAATGTTGGCATTGTGGGGTGCTGCAGCCATAAAATGATGCCGAGGACATCATTGGATGTCCTCAGTGAGTGACCGAGGTAGGAGAGAAGGAGGAGGACACATGACATGTCCTCTGGGAGTGGTAGCAGTGTGGGTGAGACTGGAGTGGAAAATCCCCAATGCTAGTCTGCGTTAGAGCTTGCTGGGGCCATAGAACATGGCTGAGGACGTCGTTGGATGTCCTCAGTGCATGATAATGGTGGTGGTGGTAGTAAGGATGCCATTGGGTGGACTCATTCTGGTAGCAGGGGTGGCTGGTTGGTGGTGGTCATTATTATGGCCCAGTTTTGTTACAAATGGGTGCTGAGGAAGGGAGGAGGAAGGAGGGGCATGATGGTAGGTGGTGGTGGGCCAAGGGAGGTGAGGTAGGTGTGGATGGAGAGAGGAAATGTGGGCAGTGGTGAGGACAATGAGCAGGCAACTGATTGCCAAGGGTCCATGGTGTGCACATGCGAAAGCACTGGCTCTAGCGCTATATAGTTGATGATGTACTCAGCTATTTCAAGACCACTTGGCTCAGTAGTTTAATGTTGGGATCCTTTTCTAGCCTAGCACAACTGAGTTTGAATTCCCATAATATCACTTTTTGTAATTTAAATCATTTCTTCCACACTCTGTCTGTTGTCCTGCTAAAGTTCTGCTGCAGTTCCTATACACTCCTTCTTGTCCTTTCTCTTAGTTCCTTCTAATGTCCTTCTAGACTCCCACTGTAGTCCTTGTTCCTCTGGAGTCTTGAAGGATACCAGAGGCTTTGTTCTCATATTCCACTAGAGTTCTTCTGTAGTTCTTCTGTAGTTTCTGTTCAGCTGGATTCCCTCTGGACTCCTGCAGAATTGTTCTTCTAAAGTGCAATATTAGTTCAAGAGAACTGGTACTATACAAGAACTCTAGCAGAACTCCAGTGGGAAAATTCTGTTCTCAGTAAATTGAACAAATGGCTGAGACAGTTCTTCTGTAATCCCTCTAACCTTCTAGTGGAGTCCTCCTCCATTCCAGAAGGACTCCAGGAGGAGTCCTTCTGGAATGGTGGAGGAGTGTAAAGGGCTTGTCCTTATATACATTACAGTACTTGAACATGGACCATAGGCTGTGCAATGCTGTAGACTGTGGATGAGTATGACTGGGAGGAGATGACTCAGAATGACTAGAAAAGTGAAATGACTCGATAGCTGTGCACTGCATAGCATGATGGGGGAGATAAGGGATATGGGAAAGATAAGATAAGAAATTGAATGGTCCTTTGGGCAACATCTGTAACATCACTCTCTCTTTAGATTCACATCCTTGTGAAACATTCTAGTCCAGCTGTCCCCACCTGTTATTGGTCTCCCAGGTGGTCATGGCATGCAGGGCCCACATATGAATGAGCTCTTCATTATAGGCATGGATGTGATGGAGTGTGGTGGCGAGGAGTTTAAGTCACTGGTTTTCTGTGCGAAGCATTTCCATTGCCTCACGAAGCGCGATACATTCTGCTGCTGTGGGACCAGTCCCATCAGGGGTTCGTCCAGTCCAAAGGTGCATGCAAACAGTCATAACATAGCACAGATATATGCCAAGTGTGATGGTGAGGGGGTCCATGTAGTCACTAGCATTGAGAATCCTTGCCAGATTCTCGAGGTCGCTTGGGCGGTTGGGGGTAGGTGCATAGCTGTCATCCCTGCTGTCAATGCTGATGGGGGTGTTGGTGGTCATAGTGTGCAATTTTTGGTCTTCTTCCCTCTTGTCATGGTCCTTTTATCCTGGTTTGCAGTCTTCTTTAGGAAGTGGTCTAGAGCTTGCTGTGCATTCCCCAGTTCCTTCTCTTTGATTCATGTGTTTTCCTCATGCCTGTATCCTTTCCATTTGACCAGGAATAGCATTCCCCTTCCTTGTTTCTTTCTTTTAGGATTTCTTCTATCTCATACTCTTCTTCATCATTTATGATTTCAGAGGGTGGCAGCGATGGTCATTCTTGTATCTTGAAATGGGGTCCTTTGTAGGGTGTGAGTAGTGTTTCATTGAACATGAGGTATATCAGCTGCCATGATGCTGGGAGTTCCAGGTGATATGCTGAGGCTCCTTTCTTTTTGATCACCTTGAACGGTCCATATCGGAGTGCCAATAACTTCCTTGATGGTTGATTGACTGTGATATTGGTGGCTTCAAGCTATACTCTATCCCCTTTCTTGTATTCCGGGCTGGTCTTCATCTCACATCATAATTGTCTTTGGCCCATGTTTGCACATACTGCAGCACAGCATTTGCTTCTTTTCATATTTAGTCCATTTTTTTGATGAAGTTCTTTGCTGTGGGGTTGTTCCCTTCTGCTGTCTGTGGTTCCCCTTCCAGGAGTGCATTCCATAGTTGAGGTAGAATGGTGTCTCCTTCATTCCCTGGTGTGTTTTGTCATTATATTGGTACTCTGCGATCACTATCCATTCTGCCCAATCATCCTGTAGGTTGTTCGTGAAGCTTCTGAGGAAAGCTTCTGTCTCTTGATGGGATCGCTCCGCCTGTCCATCTGTCTGTGGGTGGTAGGCCATTGATAGGTTTTGCTTTGTTCCAAGCAGTTTTAGAAGCACTGTCATGAATCGCACTGCAAATTGGGGTCCTCGGTTGCTGATGATTTTTCATGAAATTCCATGAAGTTGCCACACATTGTCTTGGTATAGCCATGTGAGGCCTTCTGCTGTGAGTTCAGTGTTTGTGGAAATCAGGTGGATCATCTTGGTCAGGCAGTCTGTGACTGCAGCAATGGCATTAAGGCCATTCGAGCTGGGTAGCGGTTCTATGAGATCTACTCTGATATCTTCCCATGGCTGCTGTAGAACCTCATGTGGGTGTAGTAGTGCATGTTTCTTTTGTCAGATGATTTTGTTTCACTGACATGCTTCGCATCCATTAACATATTTCTTGATGTCTGTTAACATTGATGGCCACTAGTAGGTGCGGTTTATAAGCTTATGCATACGATATTGTCCTGGGTGCCCTCTGATGGGCATGTCGTGGTGTTCAAACATGATGTCTTCCTTTAGTTTGTTGTCTGGGGGAATATAGATTTTCCCTCCTGTGTATACAATGTGGTCTTCTTTTTTTTTTTTTTTAAATCAACAATTTGTAGAGTAGTGCTCAGTGGCAGTCTGCTTGTAAATACACGATAGTACCTACAATAAATATGACTAGTCCGAAAAAGCCCAGACTGAAGGGATGTACATAGAGGGCATATTCACCCTGCTGTCTCCTGCCCATGCACGTGCCTCTTAAGCACATGCTCGTGCTGGCTCGCTCACTCAGCCCACGTCCCCCAGCTCCTAGGAGCCAGATGTGGTCAATTCTACGTAAAGGGTCCAAGAGGGCCCATAATGACAGGTGTCGCAGAGTCTGCAATATGCAATGAAGCTCAGTGTTCGCTTTCATCAAACACCATGTTGAATTGATGCTCGGGGTCCCCCAGCCCGAAGGCTGGCTGTGGTTACTTCCATGCAAAGGCCCTGCGAGGAGCCATAACCCTAAGTACCCCCGCTATGAAGGGGCAGTTACCCACCCCCCGGATCCAGGATAAAAGCACCCACTGTCTTATTAGACATTAGGTACTTAACGAACCAGGAATGCACAAAGGCATCATACTGGTGTTCGGCTGGCCTGTCTTAGTTATGGCACAGGGTCATAATGTAAATGGAGTCCTCAGGCCCCTGCCTGCAAGAGCATTCATCGCTCTTGACAAAATTGAACCGTGCTCGATATGCATTGATCAGCGCATGTCCGCATGTGATGCAACAGCACCAAGTGAACAGCTCGTTGCCTGTCACCAACTTCATGAAGCCCGTTCTTTTATGAAGCGGGCGCTCATAGGATTCAGGTTTTCCAGCATCATAGAATCGAAATGTGGAGGCACCAATATATTTCTTGATTCCAGAGTCATGGAACCAAGAGGCATGCATGTCATCATCCACCTCCTTCCGGAGTGCATCTGTGGTATAAAAGGGACGAAGTCCCTGAGGTATGTCGAGGCCACACACTGACTCGTGCTACAATGTGGTCTTCTTCTGTGAACCAGTGCAGTTTTTCCTTCAGTCCTGTTGTTACGATCATTTCTCTTCATGTGCATTGTCAAATTTGTTCTATCCTTGGAGATTCAATCATCGTGATTCCCCTTGTTTGTATTGTCTCATTATTTTCTGCTCCCTCTTTTTGTAGGTGTTTGTCCTCAAACATCATAAATTTGAAATCTCATTCATTATTTTCTTCCAGATGTCGGATGAATGTGGCTTCTTTGATCATTTGTATGTCGTCTTTCTCTACTAGGTTTTCTTTATATCCTGCTATTCATGATAAGATGTCTGCTTTTCCATTCACTTTTCCTGGTACATGTCATAGTTTATAATCATATTCTTGTAATTTCAGATACCAGCCAATCTGTCTTGAATTGAGTCGCTGCAGTTTCTGGAAATATAATAGGTTTGTGTGATCTGTCAATATTTCGAACTTCTCTCAAGCTTCAAGGAGGTATTGTCTCCATGTCTTTAGTGCGACCATTATCACAAGAAGTTCCTTGTTATAGATTTCATAGTTTTGCTCTGCTGGGGTCATGCATCTCAAAATAAATGTGATTGGGTGCCATAGTCCTTTCTGCTGTTGTGATAGTACCACTCCGATGGCATATCCCGAAGCATCCATTTTGACTCAGAATTTTCCTTCTATTTGTGGTAGTGCTAGAATGGGTGCTGAGGTTATATGTCAAATCAGCTCTTTGAAAGTGTCCTGTTGCTTGTCTGTCCACTGGAATGTTTTGTTTTCAGTCAACTCCATCAGGGGTTTAGCGACCTTTGCATATCCCTTGATGAATCATCAGTAAAAGTTTGTGAATCCCAAGAACTTTTGTAGTTCTTTCTTCATCTTTGGGGTTGGCCAGGATTGTATGGCTGTGATCTTTTCTGGTTCCATTTCTACCTTCCCTTCTCCTATGATGTATCCTAGTACTGGGACTTTTGATGATTCCCAGACACATTTTGGTCCTTTGATGAACAAGTCATTCTTGTTCAGTATTTCCATGACTTCTATGGTGTTCTTTTGGAGTTCCTCTCATGTTCATCCAATGATTATGATGTTGTCCATATAGATTATGCACACTCTTCTTCGTATTTGGTCTTGGAAGAGGCTTGCCATCATTTGGCTAAAAGTGCCTGGTGTGTTGCACTGCCCAAAGTACATAACTGTCAGTTTGAAGAGTCCTCTTGCTGTTAGGAAGGCTGCCTTCCATTTGTCTCCTTTCCGGATGTGCATGTTATTGTATCCCCAGATAATATCGATCTTGCTAAAGTACTTTGCTCCTTGTAGTATGTCAAGGAGCTCGCTAATGCATGGTAGTGGGAACTTGTCCTTGACCATATATTTGTGTTACAGACACTGCCCAAAAGACTATTCATTTTCTTATCTTATCTTTCCCACATCCCTTATCCTTCCCATCACGCTGTGCAGTGTGCAGCCATCGAGTCATTTCACTTCCCTAGTCACTCTGAGTCATCTCCTTTCTTAGTCTTACTCATCTGCAGTCCACAGCATTTGCGCAGTCCGTGGTCCGTGCTCGAGTACTGTAATGTATATAAGGACTTCTAGATGTACCAGTAGTGCTAGGCTTAATATTCCATTTGCCATCGTCTTAAACCACTCTCGCACTTAGTCTGCCCAAGTCCTTTAAGATTCGTCTAGCCTAACAATTTGTTTATTTCCCAGTAGTCTTGGATGAGTTGTTTGCTTCTGTCCTTCTTGTTGCAAAAGAAGCAGGGCACTGCATAAGGTGATTTTGATGGGTGCATTTTTTCTGTTCTTAGCCCTTCTTCAACAAAGGCATCTAGTTCCTCTAGTTCCTTCTGCGTCATTGGATAGACCTTGCTCGGTATTGTTTTGGGTGCGTCTTTTGTTAAGTTTATTTCGTGGTCCCATTCTTTGTGGTCTGGTAAATGATCGAAGTTCTTCTCCTTGAAGAGGTGTTTGAATCTGATCAGATATGGGGGTATCTGGGTTCCTGTCTTATTGCTGGCTGTGGTTTTCGCTGGTTCAGCCATCTTCTGTATCTTAATCATCTGGTGGTTTATTTTGCATGTTTTAGGGCATCTGTCAAAGACAACTTCTCCTATCCTCCATTTGATTGTTGGGTTGTGGTAGACAAGCCAGTCATGTCCTAGTAGCATGTCAGTCTTTCCAATATTGAGTATGATGGCTTCCATGTGCTCCTTGTGTCCTTTAATGTCGATGTGGACCTCCGCTACTCGGTCTGCTGTTTTCTGGCAGTTGGGTGATCTGTCTGCATTTATGATTGGAATTTTCTTGATTCATCATGTCTTCAGTCCTATTTTCGCTACTATTGTGCTGTTGATGCAGGTCTTATCTGCTCTACTATCAACTTCTGGTGTTATTGTTGTTATTCCTTTTCATGTTTGTATCCTAGCTGGTACTGCGAGTTCTTTCTTCTTTGGCAGTTTGTCCCTCGGATGGTTTTCCTTGGTGCTTCAGATTGCTTTGCAGGAATGGTGTATTTCAGAGTATGGGATGATCTACATCTGGTATCGAAGCAAGTCTGTTTCAGTTGCATAGGTCATGATTTAGCACCTCCTAGTCAGACCCTTTGACAAAACCCTCTTTGTCAGAGCTTTCCTCATCCTTATCTTCTTTATCCTCTCCTTCTTCTTCTTTCACTTCTCTGACTCAGGATTTTCCCTTCTTCTTCTTCTTGCAGTTCCATGCATAGTGTCCCTTTAAGCTACAATTGAAACATGTGACATTTGCTGCTCCCTTTCATAGTTCCAGACAGTTTCGTGAGAGGTGCCCTGGTTTATTGCAGTTGAAGCAGTTGTTGCTTCATACTTTGTTGACTTCCATGGCCTGTCCTACTCCTCGGCTTGGATTTCCAGGCTTGCACTGATTGCTTGTGAATTCTCCTCTCATCACATTCCTGTGTTCATCGATGTTTCATCCAATCACTTGAACTGTTTTGATATATTCATCTCCATCTATTGGAAGTGTGGAGATCAAGTGTACAGCTTCTGCTGTCCTTTAGTTTAAGCTCTTCTCGAGTAGGAAATGAGGGGCTGTTCCTGTCATTCCTGCTTTCCCTGCGAGGTCTACGAATTCATCCAGAAATTCATTGATGGGTCGGTTTCCCTGTCTGATATTGAATAGTTTGCTTTCTGCTTGTGATGGTGACATGACATTGCTGAATCGTGTCTCTATCTCAGTTATGAAGTCAGCCCATGTGCTTTAGTTGGTAGTAGTGTCAATCTTCTTTGATGCCCAGTGGGCTCCTGGTCCATCGGTCATTCTGGACAGGACTGCTCTGATCTTCTGTGTATCTGTCAGGTTTCCATGTGCAGTTATATAAAGCTTCATCTTCCTCCACCAAATGTCAAAGGATGTTCAATCTCCTGTGAAGGATTTCGGATCGGCAATGATTCCCTTGTATTCTATCATCATCCTTTGAGGAGTTTCTTCGTCGTTATCTTGGTCTTGGTTTTCTTCCTGGATCTGTTATTCTTGGGTCTGCTGTGCTTGTACTTGGGCTTGCTGTTCTTGAAGTTGTTTCTGTCTTCGCTCCTCTCTCTGTTCTTTTCAGTAGTCTAGGTCAACTCCTGCAATTCTACAAGCTTGTTCAAAATCGGCCCACTCTGCAGCAGTCGGTCTGTTTGTCTTTGGTAGTCCTTTTTGCTCCCTCCACCAATAGTATTTGTCCCAGTCATTGTTGCTTACTTTCACCATGGTGGTGCAATTCTCTCCTTATGCAGTGCTTCAGCAGGTTGGTCCTCTGAAGGGGTTCGGCGGTTTCGTTCCTGTGTGTTCTTGACTTTGGTATTGTTCTCATTGGTTCTGTCATATGCTGTGTGCCTTCCTCCTGTGTTCAGTGATTATAGTTCTCAATCTGTTGTTGCCTGAAGTCTCGGGCTTGTGTTCATTCTTCTCTTGTTTTCTTGCCGATAGGTTCATCCTCTTCTTCAGCAAGAAGATTCTGGTCTGACCACAGCTCTTCTAGGCTTATCCCATATTCTCCTTCTAGGAAAAGTTCTGCAATGAGTTGTGCTGCTCCTTCGCTGAGGATCTCAGCAGGCTCATCTGTGCTGGTGAAGGCAAACTCTCTCAGAAATGCCTATTCTTCATCATTGCTACTTGGTGTAGGTGTGTGCTCTCTCTTTCATTTGTTTGGATTGCTAGTGTCTCTGCGGGTGGCATAGACTGTCTCTGTGAATGGCATGGACTGCAACGTCTGATCTACTTCTTTGAGCCAAGTGCTCTCATCACTCGTACTAGTGCTCGCTAGGTCAGCGACCACTTGTCATTGAATGTTGATCAAGTCTTTGATAAAGCATGATGTGGTATATGTGTAAGTCTGAGCGAGTCTCGACTAGGCTTAATATCTTGTTAGGCTAGATGAATCTCAGAAGGACTCAGGCAGTGCAAGAGTGGTCTTGAGATGATGGCAAAGGGAATATTAAGCCTAGCACTACTGGTACATCTGGGAGTCCTTATATATGTTACAGTACTTGAGCACAGACCACGGGCTGTGCAATGCTATGGACTGTGGATGAGTAAGACCAGAAGGAGATGACTCAGGATGACTAGGGAAGTGAAGTAACTCGATGGCTGCATGCTGCGCAGCATGATGGGGAGGATAAGGGATATGGGAAAGATAAGATAAGAAATTGAATGGTCCTTTGGGCAACGTCTGTAACACTCACTTTGTAATTACTGTTTTTGGTAGCATTTTTCAATCTCCACACACCTGTGGTAAAACATCGAGAGTGTCTGAGTATCCATCAATTGTGAAGCACAAGAGAGCCAGCAGACACAATGTCAGCCATTATCAGTCTCATATAACATTATATTGACCAGCATTGTGACAGGAAGAAGTGTAAGCCAGCCAAAAAGGGTTTGAAGGATCCAGAAGTTTCTTGCAACCTACTGGTATGGTTAGGTAAAAATTTCCATGAGCATTGACATTGAATTCCTCCCTAGTCAAGCTTCACAGACCTTGCTCTCAGTCAAGACAGGCAGCCCAATCCACTTCTCTTCCTGAATGATAACTAGCTGTACACAGACGAGCTATCAACTCCAGCCTATTTTCATGGTGTGAGCCAGGGTCAAACTCATTCTCTCATGTCCTTGCTTGTGCCAAGCCCTGGCATTCCCTACCCACCAACTCCGAGTCCAGTGACTGGCTTTCATTATATCCCTTCACCCCATCTGATTCTGGCTCACTCCCAGCCATCTTTACTGCCAAGTTCACCACTTTATTCTCTGGATCCCCATCTCTTCTCACAATTTCTGGTCAATCCACCTGCTCAACATTGGGGTGTGACACCACCTTCATCCAACAAGTGGGAACTTTCTTTGAGCCTACAAAAACCAATAAACAAATGAGGCCATAGTATTGGGTGAGCATGTCATGGTTGTGGCAGTAGTAAGGCCAAAAATCCCATAGTAGATAGACAAGATGGTGCTTCTATCAATCCTGACAAAGATGATGAAGTTTATCAATCCATGTGATGGAGTGATGATGAGTGTGACAAACTTTTTCAGCACTATCTTGGACCTGAGTCTGATGAGATGTTTGGTCAGCTCAAAGTCAATGAAACACGGACTCATGAAAAGGTATAGTTGCAATAATCTCTAATAGCAATCTGACTGAGCTGGTCAAGGCAGCAAAAACCATTTTTAAGGACCAGCACACAGTGAAATCAATCAAAGGAGTCTGGGAGCACACAATGCAACAATATAATAATATTATTGCCTTTGAGGGATTCACCAGTGGTGGAGGTGATGGTGATGAGAATGAAGGTGATGGTGATGATGAGGATGAGCAGTTAGGGTCACGAATGGCCCATGCCTATGCTGCTAGCCACAATCTGGGGGCACTAAGTGTCAAAATGTATCAAAAATGGCAGACATGGGGTTGGATGGATCTATTCACAAGTCGGTGAGTGCTCTTGGGTTATGCATCAGACATAGTAACTCACACTTATACAGGTATGGTAACAGTGCCAAAGTTTCTAACTCTGTCATCCGCAGCTCCGTGGCACCTTTGTCGGATAATGAGGACTATGATTCAGATCAAGATTCACCATCTTCACCATCTGCTATGCTGTCAATGAAAATGAAAATGAAAATGAAAACCAAGGGATTACTACAATTGCATCATATCTCAGAACCACGCCACAAGCTGAAGGCTATTTTGAAGTCAAAGTCTTATGATTCATCCTTCTCAGATGGACTGTCTCAATACCTGAATCACAAGATGCAGATTGAAGAGCAGAAGATGTTGCAGGTGCATGCTCAACACAAGGCTGAAGAAGCTGAAAAGGACCATCTTCACTATGCTGCAGAGGCTGACTGTAAAAGGGAGATGGCGAGAATGATTTTATCATTGGGTGATCAAGTTCGAGAGGATGTTAGGAACAGAGCAAATGATATTCTTAAAGGACTGTTAGACTAATATTCATTAGGTAGAAATAAATAGTCAAAAATTAGATTTCATTTAATACGTCCTTGCATTTTCAACCACTCATTGGTCTCATGCACTGGAATGTCTTTATGGTTGTCAATAAGCATATCCCCATCCTCAGCAAAACCTGCCTCAGTATCAAGTCCATGCTCAAGTTCAAAGTCCCAGGCATCATCTGACTGATCGCCATATAAGATACACATATTGTGCAGAATCATCAAGGTTTCAATGGCCGTGTATACCATTTGAATATTGAGATGGGGTCCCATTTCTTTGAGCACCAGAAATTGTGCCTTCCAAGTGCTAAAGGCATGCTCGACCTTGGTACAGATGCTCAAGAGATGTTTGTTAAAGGCATGCATACGTCTTTGGTCATGCATGTTGGTGGATCAGATTTCTGTCTTGTCAAAGGGTTGGATCATATAAGGACTAGACATGTAGCCTAACATTCATGTCAGATTGTTCCATGCATCTGAGGGATCTCTATATGATACTAACCTTTATCAACGAGTATGTATTCCCCATCCTTGAAGTAATCATGTCGATTCATCCACAAATGACTGTTCTTGAAAATCTTGATATTGGTCACAGCTCCTGGCCAACCAAGCTCAAAGGTGGTGAATAGGCCCCGATGATCAACCATAGCCTGAATGTTAGTCTGCCAAAACCTCATAAGTACAATATAGAGATGTAAGGTGGGACACTTGCACTAATAAACTTCTTCCTGCTCCAAAATTATCCACCGTCGATGAGTGGCAAGGAACTAAGACAGATATGAGAGCCGTCTCCACTGCCAACACACTTTGGAAATCCAGATTTGGCTTCAATAGCCCTCGATATCTCGGTGCGATGCTCCTGATCCCCCCATCGCAGATACTCAGTGTGCAGTTCTCAAATGGTCCGAGACACCCTGCAACAGTACAGATGCACTGTTCTGTAACCGATTCCCAGCTTTGCAGCCACATCCAACATGTCCGAACCATGCTGGCCATATCATAGAAGGAAGGCTGCCAGTTGATATTTGACATGCTGCTGTAGTTTTCAGCTGGTAGACTGGAAGAGCAGATTGTCTGTGAGTCAGCTGATAAAGAAGTCAAACATCTCCCTACCAATGCTTTTTCAACATCAGTAGATGAATAGTAGAGCTAACATACTCCATACCGAAACATATGGCGAAAAAATCAGTCAGTAAAGTGCAGGGCAGTAGTGAAGAAGTCATTTGTCCATGGAAACTGATTGTATGGCCCTCAAACAGTGTTTCTCAATAGAGAAAAGGTGATATTAAGCTTATGGAGGCTAACCATCTCAATGAGATCCCCCAAATCATTGTGTGAGGCTTCCAAATCCCAGCCAGTGCCATCACCTGAGCCAATTCCCAAGTTATTGTCATCTTGAAGTAAAAGTGACATGAAAAAGAGCTGCTCTGCATGAGATGAGAGATGTGCAAGGTGTTCAGCTTTAGTGATCTTAACCATGGACTGCAGAGGAATACAATGGCAAGGATGATGGTAGAGTGTTGGCAATGTGGTGCAGAGATTGAAAAATGCTACCAAAAACAGTAATTATGAAGTGAGCTGGCAAAGTGAGCTGAGTGAGTTTTAGAATTGAGTGCCCCTAATGGAAGGCAGCCTTTCTAACAGCAAGAGGGCTCTTCAAACTGACAGTCATGTACTTTGGACAGTGCAATGCACCAGGCACATTTAGCTGAATGTTGGCAAGCCTCTTCCAAGACCAAATATGAAGAAGAGTGTGCATAATCTATATAAATGATATCATAATCATTGGATGAACACAAGAGGAACTCCAAAAGAACACTATAGAAGTCATGGAGATACTGAACAAGAACGACTTGTTTATCAAAGGACCAAAATGTGTCTGGGAATTATCAAAAGTCCCAGTACTAGGATACATCATAGGAGAAGGGAAAGTAGAGATGGAACCAGAGAAGATCACAGCCATACAATCCTGGCCAACCCCAAAGATGAAGAAAGAACTACAAAAGTTCTTGGGATTCACAAACTTTTACTGATGATTCATCAAGGGATATGCAAAGGTCACTAAACCCCTGATGGAGTTGACTGAAAACAAAACATTCCAGTGGACAGACAAGCAACAGGATGCTTTCAAAGAGCTGATTTGACATATAACCTCAGCACCCATTCTAGCACTTCTACAGACAGAAGGAAAATTCTGAGTTGAAATGGATGCCTCAGGATATGCCATCAGAGTGGTACTATCACAACAGCAGAAAGGACTATGGCACCTGATTGCCTTCATTTCAAGATACATGACTCTAGCAGAGCAGAACTATGAAATCTACAACAAGGAACTCCTTGTGATAATAGTTGCCCTGAAGAGATGGAAACAGTACCTCCTAGAAGCTTGAGAGAAGTTCGAAATATTAACAGATCACAAAAACCTATCATACTTCTGAAAACTGCAGTGACTCAATTCAAGACAGATCGGCTGGTACCTAAAATTACAAGAATACAACTACAAACTATGACATATACCAGGAAAGGCCAATGGAAAAGCAGATGTTCTATTATGAATGGCAGGATATGAAGAAAACCTAGCAGAGAAGGATGATATACAAATGATCAAAGAAGTGGCATTCATCTGATATCTGAAAGAGAATAATGAATGAGATTTCAAATTTATGATGTTCGAGGATGAACACCCATGAAAAGAGAAAGCAAAAAACAATGAAGCAATACAAATGAGAGGAATCATGATGATCGAATCCTCAAGGATAGAACAAATCTGACAATGCACATGAAGAGAGATGATTGTAACAAGGGAACTAAAGGAAAAACCACACTGGTTCACAGAAGAAGACTACATCATATATGCAGAAGGGAAAATCTATGTCCCTCCAGACACTCACAATTGTTAGGCTAGACGAATCTTAAAGGACTCGGGCAGACTAAGTGCAAGAGTGGTTTAAGACGATGGCAAATGGAATATTAAGCCTAGCGCTACTGGTACATCTAGGAGCCCTTATATACATTACAGTACTCGAGCATGGACCACGGACTGTGCAAATGCTGTGGACTGCGGATGAGTAAGAAAGGAGATGACTCAGAGTGACTAGGGAAGTGGAATGACTTGATGGCTGCACACTGCGCAGCGTGATGGGGAGGATAAGGGATGTGGGAAAGATAAGATAAGAAAATGAATAGTCCTTTGGGCGGCGTCTGTAATAGCAATCATGTTCTTTTTCCTCATCATTCTCCTAGTTCTGCTCGCACTCATCCTTGCCTATGACTTTCTGATTCCGACATTGCTGCCATGCCTGCCAGGCTGCATCCAAGTGGTCTTTGACTTCTTTTGGGTCCACCATCCAGCCGGTAAGGGTCTCTTTTTTCGGGACCATCTTCATTTGCTAACTACGTGGGTAGACCCAGATTTCATTAGCTGTGTGGTTGAAGAGGACCTTTGGCAACTGGGTTTGATGGAGGCAGGTGTGTACCACCTTCTTCAGTGCGGGTCGCGGTGGGAGCTGACGCTGTCCTTTTTCTAGGGATGGCACCTTGGGGTTCTCACAATGAAATTTCATGACTGCATTTGGCACATCCTCATTGATTCTTTCAGTGGGTTCCCAAGTAGCATCCTCCATAGGATATCCTTTCCAATGTATTCTGTATTGTAATTTCCCTCTGTTCCATCGAGAATTCACTACAGATTCCACTTCATATCATTCTTCTCCTTCTACAATGATGGTAGGAGATCGTTTAAGGATCATTACCACTTTCTGTCACAGAAACACCGGTGCCATGTACAGAGTAAGTTCAGACTTGTTTTGGATGGGGTGAATCTTCCAGTGTTCCAGTAGTTCGAGTTCATATGCCGATTCTCCAATTTGCCATTTGACCTTGAACAGACTGAAGCATTTATCGTTAAGTTTGTTGGTTGGCCAGTTGGTTGTGATGTTTGTTCCTTCTAGCCAGACTTGATCGCCCTCATGATACTTTCAGGTGGGCTTCTGTTTCCGGTTATAGGTCCGTTTCATTGCCTCTGTGGCTTTTAACAGAGAGGTTTTGGCTTTGGTCCGAATTTCCTTCATCATTTTGGCGAACTCCTCTGCAGTTTGTGACTTAGCATTATGCTTTGGAGGTTCTTTTCCAGTGTATGGGTGTTGCTCATGGTTCAAATAAAATGGGGAGTATCCGGTTGCTAAGTGAATTTGGTTGTTGTAGGAAAATTCAGCCATAGGTAGCCAATCTGCCCAGTCTGTTTGCCGATGGTTTACAAAGAGTTTCAAGTACTGCTCAAGTTCCTGATTGACTCATTCCATTTGTCTGTTGGTCTGTGGATGATATGGTGTCGAAGGAGTTCCTTTGATTCCCAAGAGTGCATAGAGGTCTGTCATGAATGTGGAGACAAATTGTTGTCCTCTGTCACTGATAACTTTCTTGGGAAGTCTGTAGTTCAAGAATACAGTGTTGCGTAGATTATGAGCAACCCCTTCTGCTATGATTTCCATATTGACTGGTATGAATTTGGCTCCTTTCGTGAATCAATCTACCATCACTATTATGCCGTTAAACCCTTGAGATTTGGGGAGGGGTCTGATGAGATCTACAGATATGATCTCCCATGGTTCCTTCAATACCTCATTCAGATGAAGTGGGGCATGCTTCTGATCTCTGATGATCTTCATCCATTGGCATTTGTCACATCCTTTGACATATGCCTTGATGTTATCCATCATTTTGGGCCACCAGAAGTTACGCATGATTAACTCGTATGTCTTTGTCTGTCCTAGGTGTCCCAAAATCTGATCTGAGTGATAGATTTCGATGATCCATTCTCTTATCTTTTGACTTTTGGGAATGTAGTACCGTTTCAGCCATGTAATGATCTGATCGTTTTCCTCCCAGCCATATTCACCTTCATCAAGACGTTTCTGAACCTCAGGCTCTCTTTGTTTCCAAGCCTGTTTGATCTGGTCCAGAATGTCTTGAGATTCCAGTGTTGGTGTGATTTTTGCCATGAAGATTCAGTGAAAATTCTCTGGCTTTAGGAATACAATGTTTTTATTATCATTCTCCCCCTTCTCATGGTCTGGTTGTCTTGACAGACTGTCTGCTTTCATCATTGATTTCCTGGGTTTGTGCTCCAGAACAAAGTCATAGTCCTGAAGTTCCGAGATCCAGTGAGCTTGCCGGCGATTCAGTTTCTAAGGCTTCCGGAAGTATTCAAGATTCTTATGATCTGTCCAAATCTTGAATTTCTGTCTAGTGCTACAAAGGTATTGGCACCATTCTTCAAGTCCAGTCATAATTGCAAGCATCTCTTTGTCATAGATCTCATAGTTCCGTTCCATCGGGTTCAATGACTTTGACATGAAAGCCACCGGTCTCCAGGTACCATTGGATTGTTCCTGAGAAAGGACACCTCCAATTGCATAATTCAAGGCATCAGCTTCCATTCGGAACTTTCTGTCATCTTGGGGTATTGTGATGATCGGCACTGAACAGATCTGATTCTTTAATCCATCGAATGCGTCATCTTGGGCTTTTCCCCATGTCCAGTTGGCTTTTCCAGTTAACTCTGTCAAAGGTTTTGTGATCTTTGCAAACCCCTCGATGAAGCATTGGTAGAAGTTACAAAAGCCTAAAAACTGCTGGACGTCCCTTTTGCAGGTGGGTTTTGGCCATCCTTTGATGCCTTCAACTTTAACAGGATCTATTTTAATGCTGTTTTCTGAGATGATCATTCCAAGGTATTCTACTTCCAGCTGATGAAATGAACACTTCTCAGGTTTCAGGTAAAGCTTGTTGTTCTTTAGCTTTTCCAACACACATTGAACGAGTCGTCTGTGTTCATTCAAATCTTTATTGAAGATGAGAATGTCATCCATGTAGATAACTATGTGTCCCTGATCGATTTTGTCTTTAAAGATCATATTCATCATGGTTTGGAAAGTAGCCAGTGAATTCATCAGTCTGAAGAACATGACTAGGGGTTCGAACATTCTCTGGTTTGTCTGAAATGTGGCCTTCCATTTGTCACCTTCTTTCATGCAGACATTATTGTATCCCCATCAAATGTCAAGTTTCATAAAGAACTTCACTTCCTTTAGTTTGTCAATCAACTCTTGGATCAGGGGGAGCAGGTACTTGTTCTTTATCATTATATCGTTCAACTTCTGATAGTCCTGTACAGATTGTAGGGATCCGTCCTTCTTTTTTACGAAGAAGAAAGGTGAGGCCATTGGTAACTTTGACAGTCTGATTCGTCCAGTATTCAAATTTTCATCTAGAAAGGCATCCAACTGTTTTTGTTCATCCAGCGTCAAGGGGTAGACCTTGCAATCCTGGAGTTTAGCTCCTGGGATGAGTTCGATCATATGGTCCCAAGGTTGTCATGGTGGTTGTTCGTTGAATGACTCTTTTCTGAACACTGAATCCTTGAAACAGTGGTATTCTTCCAGTACAATTTCTTCAAAGGTTTTAGCCTTTGTTGTTTTTGCTGTTGCTTCCACCAATTTGGAAGCCGTCATTTGGAAAGCCCTGAGATGGAACTCTTGGTTCATGTCGATCATCAAGAGCTTCTCTCCATTTTCAAAGTCTACCTCATTTGTCTCAATAGAGGTGTCATCATCTTCGGGGTTCCCCATTTTGACAATCTGCTGACACTCTTCAGAGCATTGATCGAACGTGATCTTTTCTGTCTTCCAATCAATCCGAGGGTTGTGATGCTTAACCCACTTGTAACCGATGAAGATTTGACCCTTTCCGAGTTCAGTAACCAAGAAGACCATCTGCTCGATGTGATCTTGGATCTGGACTCTCAGTTCAACATATTTGCATATGTCACCTGCCATGTTACAGGTTCCGTCTGTGTTATGGACTGGAATAGGAATCGGGTATCTTTTTGTATTGATCTCTTTTCCCTTAATGAACTTCTGATCTATGTAAGATCTGGTACATCCCATGTCAAGCAAGGCCTTTATGCTGTATGTCTGTCCAGTATCCAGAGTCGTAATCATTAAAGGTACATCCATTTGATTTCCATTGCTGCCTCTGACAAATCATGGCTTTTGTCTGAGGTCGAACAATGTATGAAGTGCATCGTGGTCATTCATTTGATTGATCTCACAAAGCTTCTCCAGTGAGATGTCCTTCTGTCATAATTGATCTGTCCATGCCTTAAGGATCGAGTACACTTTAGACTCATCCTGCCGATAAATCTGTTGAGCCACCCAGGGTAGGGTATATCCTTTTATGAGACCAAATTCTTGTGCACCTTCTTGTTCAAAGTATTCTTTAAGATCGGGAATGTCTCTTATATTAATACTCGATGATACATAGTCAGCCGGCAAAGCGGTGCTTCTTCCCAGCTCTATTGAAAACCCTGTTTCAACTCTTTGATCTTGGCAGTAGTTGTAGTCTTGTCCTGTGTCTCTACATTTCATGTGACATATTTCGGCCGGGGGTTCATCGGGCAGTTACATCTGATATGTCCCTTCTGTTACAGATGCCGCCCAAAGAACTATTCAATTTCTTATCTTATCTTTCCCACATCCCTTATCCTCCCCATCACGCTGTGCAGTGCGCAGCCATCAAGTCATTCCACTTCCCTAGTCACCTTGAGTCATCTCCTCCTTAGTCTTACTCATCCACAGTCCACAGCATTGCATAGCCCATGGTCCGTGCTCGAGTACTGTAATGTATATAAGGACTCCCAGATGTACCAGTAGCACTAGGCTTAATATTCCATTTGCCATCATCTTAAACCACTCTCGCACTTAGTCTGCCCAAGTCCATTAAGATTTGTCTAGCCTAACAAGATATTAAGCCTCGTTGAGACTCGCTCAGACTCACACACACCACATCACATTTTATCAAAGACCTGATCAACATTCAATGACAAGCGGTCGCCGACCCAGCGAACACTAGCATGAGCGATGAGAGCACCTGGCTCAAAGAAGTAGATCACACATTGCAGTCCATGCCATTCACAGAGACAGTCCATGCCAACCGCAAAGACACTAGCAATTCAAACAAACGAAAGAGGGAGCGTACACCTACACCAAGTAGCGACGAAGAAGAACAGGCATTCCTGAGAGAGTTTGCCTTTACCACCACAGACGAACCCACTGAGATTTTCAGTGACGGAGCAGCACAACTCATTACAGAACTCTTACTAGAAGGAGAATACGGGATAAGCCTAGAAGAGCTGTGGTCAGACCAGAATCTTCCTGCTGAAGAAGAGGACGAACTGATCCGCAAGAAAACAAGAGAGGAACGAATACAAGCCCAAAACTTCAGACAACAGCAGATTGAAAACTACAATCAGTGGGTACAAGAAGAGGACATACTAATACAGAGAGGACACGATGCACAAAGCATACGACAGAATCAACGAGAGCGACACCAAAGTCAGGGGCACATAGGAATGAAATTACCAAACCCCTTCAGAAGACTGACTCACTGAAGCACAGCATAAGAAGGAAATCGCACTACCGTGGCGAAAGTAAGTGACAGCGACTGGAATGAATACTATCAGTGGAGGGAGCAAAAGAGACTACCAAAGACAGACGGACCAACCACCGCAGAGTGGGCCGATTTTGAACAAGCCTGTAGAATCGCAGGAATTGACCTAGACTACTGGAAAGAACAAAGAGAAGAATGAAGACAAAAGCAGATTCTAGAGCAGCAGACCCAAGCACAACAGGCCCAAGTACAGGAAGACCAAGACCAAGACAATGACGAAGAAATTCCGCAGACAATGACGACAGAATATAAGGGAATTATTGCTGATCCGAAATCCTTCACAGGAGATCGAACAGCTTTCGACATTTGGTGGAGGAAGATGAAACTCTACATAACCGCACATGGAGACCTCACTGATGTACAGAGGATTGGAGCAGTACTATCCAGGATGACCGACAGACCAGGAGCCCACTGGGCGTCAAAGAAAATTGACACCATGACTAATCAAAGCACATGGGCCGATTTTGTGACCAAAATAGAAATACGATTCAGCAATGTTATGTCACCATCACAAGCAGGAAGCAAACTATTTAACATCAGACAGGGAAACTGACCCATTGATGAATTCCTAGATGAATTCATAGACCTCACAGGAAAAGCGGGAATGACAGAAACAGCTCCTCGTTTCCTACTTGAGAAGAGTTTAAACCAGAGGATAGCAGAAGCCGTACACTCGATCTCTGTACTTCCAACAGATGGAGACGAATATATCAAGACAGTTTGAGCAATCGGATGAAACATCGATGAACATAGGAATGTAATGAGGGGGGAGTTCACAAATAACCAATGCAAACCTGGGAATCCGAGCCGAGGAGCAGGACAGGCCATGGAAATCAACAAAGTACGAAGCAACAATTGCTTCAATTGCAATAAGCCAGGACACCTTTCACGAAACTGTCTGGAACCACAGAAAGGAGCAGCAAATGTCACATGCTTCAATTGTGGCTTGAAAGGACATTATGCATGAAACTGCAAGAAGAAGAAGAAGGGAAAATCCCGAGTCAGAGAAGTGAAAGAAGAAGAAGGAGAGGATGAAGAAGATAAGAATGAAGAAAACTCTGACAAAGAGGGTTTTGTCGAAGGGTCCGACTAAGAGGTGCTAAATTGTGACCCATACAGCTGAAACAGACTTGCTTCGATACCGGATGTAGATCATCCCATACTCTGAAATACACCATTCCTGCAAAGCGACCTGAAGCACCAAGAAGAACCATCCGAGGTGATAAACCACCTAAAAGAAAAGAACTCGCAGTACCAGCAAAGATACGAATGTGAAAAGGGATAGCAATGATAACACCAGAAGTCGATAGCAGAGCAGACAGAACCTGCATCAATACCGCCATAGTAGCAAAAACAGGACTGAAGACATGATGAATCAAGAAGATTCAAATCATAAATGCAGATGGATCACCCAACCGCCAGAAAACAGCAGATCGGGTAGCGGAAGTCCACATCGACATTAAAGGACACAAAGAGCACATGGAAGCCATCGTACTTGACATCGGAAAAACCGACATGTTACTAGGACATGACTGGCTTGTCTATCACAACCCAATGATCAAATAGAGGACAGGAGAGATTGTCTTTAATAGATGCCCCAAAACATGCAAGATAAACCACCAAATGATCAAAATACAGAAAGTAACTGAATAAGCGAAAACCATAGCCAGTGACAGGATGGAAACTCAAATATCCCCATATTTGATGAGATTCAGACATCTCTTTAAAGAGAAAAACTTCGATCGCTTACCAGACCACAAGGAGTGGGACCATGAAATAAACTTAACAAAAGATGCACCAAAAACGATACTGAGCAAGATCTACCCGATGACACAGAAGGAACTAGAGGAGCTAGATACCTTTGTCGAAGAAGGACTAAGAACAGGGAAGATACGTCCCTCAAAATCACCCTATGCAGCACCCTGCTTCTTTCGAAATAAGAAGGATGGCAGCAAACGACTCATCCAAGACTATCGAGAAATAAACAAATATACGGTCAAGGACAAGTTCCCATTACCATGTATCAGCGAGCTCCTCAATGTGTTACAAGGAGCAAAATACTTTAACAAGATTGACATTATCTGGGGATACAATAACGTACGCATCTGAAAAGGAGATGAATGGAAAGCAGCCTTCCTAACAGCAAGAGGACTCTTCGAACCGACAGTCATGTACTTTGGACAGTGCAATGCACCAGGCACCTTTAGCCAGATGATGGCAAACCTCTTCCAAGACCAAATATGAAGAAGAGTGTGCATAATCTATATGGATGACATCATAATCATCGGGCGAACACGAGAGGAACTCCAAAAGAACATGATAGAAGTCATGGAGATACTGAACAAGAACGATCTATTCATCAAAGGACCAAAATGTGTCTGGGAATCATCAAAAGTCCCAGTACTAGGATATATCATAGGAGAAGGGAAGGTAGAAATGGAACTGGAGAAAATCACAGCCATACAATCCTGGCCAACCCCAAAAACGAAGAAAGAACTACAGAAGTTCTTGGGATTCACAAACTTTTACTGACAATTCATCAAAGGATATGCAAAAGTTGCTAAACCCTTAACGGAGCTGACTGGAAACAAGACATTCCAGTGGACAGACAAGCAGCAAGACGCTTTCAAGGAGCTAATTCGACATATAACCTCTGCACCCATTCTAGCACTACCACAAATAGAAGGAAAATTCTGAGTTGAAATGGATGCCTCAGAATATGCCATTGGAGCAGTACTATCACAACAGCAGAAAGGACTGTGGCACCCAATCGCCTTCATTTCAAGATGCATGACCGCAGCAGAACAGAACTACGAAATCTATGACAAAGAACTGCTCGCAATAATGGTAGCACTGAAGACATGGAGACAATACCTCCTAGAAGCTTGAGAGAAGTTTGAAATATTGATGGATCATAAGAACCTATCATACTTCCAAAAACCACAGCGACTCAATTCGAGACAGATTGGCTGGTACCTGAAATTACAAGAATATGACTATGAACTACGACACGTACCAGGAAAAGCGAATGGAAAAGCAGATGTCTTATCACGAATGGCAGGATATGAAGAAAACCTAGCAGAAAAGGATGACATACAAATGATCAAAGAAGCCGCATTCATCCGACATCTGGAAGAGAATAATGAATGAGACTTCAAATTTATGATGTTCGAGGACGAACACCTACAAAAAGGGGGAGCAGAAAATAACGAAACAATACAGACAAGGGAATCACGATGATCGAATCCCCAAGGATAGAACAAATTCGACAATGCACACGAAGAGAAATGATCGTAACAACAGGACTGAAGGAAAAACTGCACTGGTTCACAGAGGAAGACCACATCGTATATGCAGGAGGGAAAATCTACATCCCCCCAGACAACAAACTAAAGGAAGACATCATGTTTGAACACCATGATGTTAGGCTAGACGAATCTCAGAAGGACTCGGGCAGACTAAGTGCAAGAGTGGTCTTGAGATGATGGCAAAAGGAATATTAAGCCTAGTGCTACTGGTACATCTGGGAGTCCTTATATACATTACAGTACTCGAGCACGGACCATGGGCTGCGCAATGCTGTGGACTGCAGATGAGTAAGACTGGAAGGAGATGACTCAGGATGACTAGGGAAGTGGGATGACTCGATGGCTGCACGCTGCACAGCATAACGGGGGAGATAAGGGATGTGGGAAAGATAAGATAGGAAAATGAATGGTCCTTTGGGCGACGTCTGTAACATCACTCTCTCTGTAGATTCGCGTCCTTGTGAAAAACCTTAGTCCAGCTGTCCCCACCCAGTATTGGTCTCCCAGGCGGTTGCAGCACGCGGGCCCATGTATGAATGAGCTCTTCATTATAGGCGCGGATGTGATGGAGTGTGGTGGCAAGGAGTTTAAGTCACCGGTTTTCTGTGCAAAGCATTTCCATCGCCTCGCAAAGCGCAATACGTTCAGCTGCAGTGGGGCCGGTCCCATCAGGGGTTCACCCAGTCCAGAGGTGCGTGCGGACGGTCATAACATAGCACAGATATATGCCAAGTGTGATGGTGAGGGGGTCCATGTAGTCGCTAGCATTGAGAATCCTTGCCAGATTCTCGAGGTCGCTTGGGCGGTTGGGGGTAGGTGCATAGCTGTCCCTCGCTGCTGTCAATGCTGATGGGGGTGTGGTGGTCATAGTGTGCAATTTTTGGTCTTCTTCCCTCTTGTCATGGTCCTTTTATCCTGGTTTGCAGTCTTCTTAGGAAGTGGTCTAGAGCTTGCTGCGCATTCCCCAGCTCCTTCTCTTTGATCCATGTGTTCTCTTCGTGTCCGTATCCTTTCCATTTGACCAGGAATAGCGTCCCCTCCCTTGTTTCTTCCTTTTTAGGATCTCTTCTATCTCGTACTCTTCTTCATCATTTATGATTTCAGGGGGTGGTGTGATGGTCGCTCTTGTATCTTGAAACGGGGTCCTTTGTAAGGCGTGAGCAGTGTTTCATTGAACACGGGTGTATCAGCTGCCATGATGCTGGGAGTTCTAGGCGATATGCTGAGGCTCCTTTCTTTTCGATTACCTTGAACGGTCCGTATCAGAGTGCCGATAACTTCTTTGATGGTCGATTGACTGTGATATTGGTGGCTTCTAGCCATACTCTATCCCCTTTCTTGTATTCACGGGCTGGTCTTCGCCTCGCGTCGTAATTGTCTTTGGCTTGTGTTTGTGCATATTGCAGCGCAGCATTTGCTTCCTTTCGTATTTGGTTCATTCTTTTGACGAAGTCTTTTGCTGCGGGGTTATTCCCTTCTGTCATCTGTGGCTCTCCCTTCCAGGGGTGCATTCCATAGTTGAGGTAGAATGGTGTCTCCTTCGTTCCCTGGTGTGCTTTGTCATTGTATTGGTACTCTGCGATTGCTATCCATTCTGCCCAATCGTCCTGTAGTTGTTTGTGAAGCTTCTGAGGAAGGCTTCCGTTTCTTGGTGGGATCGCTCCGCCTGTCCATCTGTCTGTGGGTGATAGGCCGTTGATAGTTTTGCTTTGTTCCGAGTTTTAGAAGTGCTGTCATGAATCGCGCTGCGAACTGGGGTCCTCGATCACTGATGATCTTTCGTGGATTCCATGAAGCCGCCACACGTTGTCTCGGTATAGTCGTGCGAGACCTTCTGCTGTGAGTTCGGTCTTTGTGGGAACTAGGTGGATCATCTTGGTCAGGCGGTCTGTGACTGCGGCGATGGCATTAAAGCCATTCGAGCTGGGTAGCGGTCCTATGAGATCTACTCCGATATCTTCCCATGGTTGTTGTGGGACTTCGTGCGGGTGTAGGGGTGCGTGTTTCTTTTGTCGGATGATTTTGTTTCGCTGACATGTTTCGCATCCATTGACATACTTCTTGATGTCGTAGCATTGATGGCCACCAATAGGTGCGGCTTATGAGCTCGTGCATGCGGTATTGCCCTGGGTGTCCTCCGATGGGTGTGTCATGGTGTTCAAACATGATGTTTCCTTCAGTTTGTTGTCTGGAGGAACGTAGATTTTTCCTCCTACGTATATGTGGTGTCTTCTGTGAACCAGTGTGGTTTTTCCTTCAGTCCTGTTGTTACGATCGTTTCCCTTCGTGTGCATTGTCGAATTTGTTCTATCCTTGAGGATTCGATCATCGTGATTCCTCTTGTTTGTATTGTTTCGTTATTTTCTGCTTCTTCTTTCGTGGGTGTTCGTCCTCGAACATCATAAATTCGAAGTCTCGTTCATTATTCTCTTCCAGATGTCGAATGAATGCTGCTTCTTTGATCATTTGTATGTCGTCCTTCTCTGCTAGGTTTTCTTCATATCCTGCCATCGTGACAGGACATCCGCTTTTCCATTCGCCTTTCCTGGTACGTGTCGTAGTTCGTAGTCGTATTCTGTAATTTCAGGTACCAGCCAATCTGTCTCGAATTGAGTCGCTGTGGCTTCCGGAAGTATGATAGGTTTTTGTGATCCGTCAATATTTCGAACTTCTCTCGAGCTTCGAGGAGGTATTGTCTCCATGTCTTTAGTGCGACCATTATCGCAAGAAGTTCCTTGTCGTAGATTTCGTAGTTTTGCTCTGCTGGGGTCATGCATCTCGAAATGAATGCGATGGATGCCATAGTCCTTTCTGCTGTTGTGATAGTACCGCTCCAATGGCATATCCTGAGGCGTCCGTTTCGACTCGGAATTTTCCTTCTGTTGTGGTAGTGCTAGAATGGGTGCTGAGGTTATATGTTGGATCAGTTCTTTGAAAGCGCCTGTTGCTTGTCTGTCCACTGGAATGCTTTGTTTCCAGTCAACTCGTCAGGGGTTTAGCGACCTTTGCATATCCCTTGATGAATCGTCGGTAAAAGTTCGTGAATCCCAAGAACTTTTGTAGTTCTTTCTTCGTCTTTGGGGTTGGCCAGGATTGTACGGCTGTGATCTTTTCTGGTTCCATTTCTACCTTCCCTTCTCCTACGATGTATCCTAGTACTGGGACTTTTGATGATTCCCAGACGCATTTCGGTCCTTTGATGAACAGGTCGTTCTTGTTCAGTATTTCCATGACTTCTATGGTGTTCTTTTGGAGTTCCTCTCGTGTTCGTCCGATGATTATGATGTCTCCATATAGATTATGCACACTCTTCTTCGTATTTGGTCTTGGAAGAGGCTCGCCATCATTCGGCTAAAAGTGCCTGGTGCGTTGCACTGCCCAAAATACATGACTGTCGGTTCGAAGAGTCCTCTTGCTGTTAGGAAGGCTGCCTTCCATTCGTCCCCTTTCCGGATGCGCACGTTATTGTATCCCCAGATAATATCGATCTTGCTAAAGTACTTTGCTCCTTGTAGTACGTCGAGGAGCTCGCTGATGCGTGGTAGTGGAAACTTGTCCTTGACCGTATATTTGTTTATTTCCCGGTAGTCTTGGATGAGTCGTTTGCTTCCATCCTTCTTTGCGAAAGAAGCAGGGTGCTGCGTAAGGTGATTTCGATGGGCGTATTTTTCCTGTTCGTAATCCTTCTTCGACGAAGGCATCTAGTTCCTCTAGCTCTTTCTGTGTCATCGGGTAGACCTTGCTCGGTATCGTTTTGGGTGCATCCTTCGTTAAGTTTATTTCATGGTCCCATTCTTTGTGGTCTGGTAAGCGATCAAAGTTCTTCTCCTTGAAGAGGTGTTTGAATCTGATCAGATATGGGGGTATCTGGGTTCCTGTCTTGTCGCTGGCTGTGGTTTTCGCTGGTTCAGCCACCTTCTGTATCTTGATCATCTGGTGGTTTATTTTGCACGTTTTGGGGCATCTGTCGAAGACAATTTCTCCTGTCCTCCATTTGATTGTTGGGTTGTGGTAGACAAGCCAGTCATGTCCTAGTAGCATGTCGGTTTTTCCGATGTCGAGTACGATGGCTTCCATGTGCTCCTTGTGTCCTTTAATGTCGATGTGGACCTCCGCTACTCGGTCTGCTGTTTTCTGACGTTGGGTGATCCGTCTGCATTTATGATGGGAATCTTCTTGATTCGTCGTGTCTTCAGTCCTGTTTTTGCTACTATCGCGGTGTTGATGCAGGTCCTATCCGCTCGCTATCGACTTCTGGTGTTATCGTTGTGATTCCTTTTCGTGTTCGTATCCTCGCTGGTACTGCGAGCTCTTCCTCTTTGGTGGTTTGTCCCCTTGGATGGTTTTCTTGGTGCTTCAGATCGCTTGGCAGGAATGGTGTATTTCAGAGTATGGGATGATCTACATCCGGTATCGAAGCGAGTCTGTTTCAGTTGTATGGGTCGCGATTTAGCACCTCCTAGTCGGACCCTTCGGCAAAACCTCTTTGTCAGAGCTTTCTTCATCCTTGTCTTCTTCGTCCTCTCCTTCTTCTTCTTTCACTTCTCTGACCCGGGATTTTCCTTTCTTCTTCTTCTTGCAGTTCGTGCATAGTGTCCCTTTAAGCCACAGTTGAAACATGTGACATTTGCTGCTCCTTTTCGTGGTTCCGGGCAGTTTCGTGAGATGTGTCCTGGTTTATTGCAGTTGAAGCAGTTGTTGCTTCGTACTTTGTCGACTTCCATGGCCTGTCCTGCTCCTCGGCTTGGATTTCCGGCCTTGCGCTGATTGCTTGTGAATTCTCCTCTCATCACATTTCTGTGTTCATCGATGTTTCGTCCAATCGCTCGAACTGTCTTGATATATTCATCTCCATCTGTTGGAAGTGTGGAGATTGAGTGTACGGCTTCTGCTGTCCTTCGGTTTAAGCTCTTCTCGAGTAGGAAACGAGGGGCTGTTCCTGTCATTCCTGCTTTCCCTGCGAGGTCTACGAATTCATCCAGAAATTCGTCGATGGGTCGGTTTCCCTGTCTGATTGAATAGTTTGCTTCCTGCTTGTGATGGCGACATGACGTTGCTGAATCGTGTCTCTATCTCGGTTATGAAGTCGGCCCATGTGCTTTGGTTGGTAGTGGTGTCGATCTTCTTTGATGCCCAGTGGGCTCCGGGTCCGTCGGTCATTCTAGACAGGACCGCTCCAATCTTCTGTGTATCCGTGAGGTTCCATGTGCGGTTATGTAAGTTTCATCTTCCTCCACCAAATATCGAAGGATGTTCGATCTCCTGTAAAGGATTTCGGGTCGGCGATGATTCCCTTGTATTCTGTCGTCATCCTTTGGGGGTTTTCTTCGTCGTTCTCTTGGTCTTGGTCTTCCTGTTCCTGGATCTGTTGTTCTTGGGTCTGCTGTGCTTGTACTTGGGCTTGCTGTTCTTGGAGCTGTTTCTGTCTTCGCTCCTCTCTCTGTTCTTTCCAGTAGTCTAGGTCGACTCCTGCGATTCTACAAGCTTGTTCAAAATCGGCCCACTCTGCAGGGTCGGTCCGGTTGTCTTTGGTAATCCTTTTCGCTCCCTCCACCGATAGTATTCGTCCCAGTCGCTGTTGCTTACTTTCGCCACGGTGGTGCGATTCTCTCCTTATGCAGTGCTTCGGCGGATTGGTCCTCTGAAGGGGTTCGGCGGTTTCGTTCCTGTGTGTCCTTGACTCTGGTGTCGTTCTCGTTGGTTCTGTCATACGCTCTGTGCGTCGTGCCCTCTCTGTATCAGTATGTCTTCCTCCTGTGTTCGGCGATTATAGTTCTCGATCTGTTGTCCTAAAGTCTCGGGCTTGTGTTCGTTCTTCTCTCGTTTTCTTGCGGATGGGTTCGTCCTCTTCTTCGGCAAGAAGATTCTGGTCTGACCACAGCTCTTCTGGGCTTATCCGTATTCTCCTTCTAGGAAGAGTTCTGCAATGAGTTGTGCTGCTCCTTCGCTGAGGATCTCAGTGGGCTCTGTGGTGGTGAAGGCAAACTCTCTCAGAAATGCCTTCTTCGTCGCTACTTGGTGTAGGCGTGCGCTCTCTCTTTTTTGTTTGGATTGCTAGTGTCTCTGCGGGTGGCGTGGACTGTCTCTGCGAATGGCGTGGACTGCAATGTCTGGTCTACTTCTCTGAGCCAAGTGCTCTCGTCGCTCGTGCTAGTGCTCGCTGGGTCGGCGACCGCTTGTCGTCGAATGTTGATCAAGTCTTTGATAAAGCATGACGTGGTGTGTGTGTGAGTCTGAGCGAGTCTCGACGAGGCTTAATATCTTGTTAGGCTAGACGAATCTCAGAAGGACTCGGGCAGACTAAGTGTGAGAGTGGTCTTGAGATGATGGCAAAAGGAATATTAAGCCTAGCGCTACTGGTACATCTGGGAGTCCTTATATACATTACAGTACTCGAGCACGGACCATGGGCTGCGCAATGCTGTGGACTGCGGATGAGTAAGACTGGAAGGAGATGACTCAGGATGACTAGGGAAGTGGGATGACTCGATGGCTGCGCGCTGCGCAGATGGGGGAGATAAGGGATGTGGGAAAGATAAGATAAGAAAATGAATGGTCCTTTGGGCGATGTCTGTAACAC